>VMBQ01000305.1:42892-302632 GCA_007657795.1 Dreissena rostriformis | reverse complement strand
ATAATCCATTATCACTCAATCATATCAACTTATCCTTAAACATGCTGTAAACAGCAAGACCACATGCCAACAATAATGTTACAAATTGTGTTTTATTTTTTAGCACAGATTTTTAACTTAATACATAACTTGCTGTATGAACTACATAATGATCCTCTTAATAATACTTTAGTGTTCAGGTACACAATAATCATACATTGCACTGTGCAATAAATGAATCATAATGTATAAAGTCTCAAAAAACTCAAAAACATTATTATTAGACATAACATTCCGCGACTTTATATTATTGGAATGCATTATTAGTTCAAGTTATCCTATACTGAAATGATGCTTTTCTTCTATATTTTAACGTTTTTTGAACCCTCATAGAGATACAATTATGGTACCATGATTAAAAAATGAAATTACAATTATATTAAACCATACCCAGTTTTTAAAGTACAATTTAAGTATTGAAAAAGTATTCATACAGAAAATGAACATACATACAGGTAATACATAGTTAATTTATTTTACGCGACATATTTTATTTCAATCAACTGTAAATCATTGTAGTTAACAAAACATATATTTTAAAACATTAAGCACCATATACTGTTCCTTTAAATGCATTAGTGACATACAATTGCACGAAAACGCGGTTGAATTATCCCTTCCCCATTCTTCCTCATGACAAAAATTTCGAGTATATGAGCACTTAATCAAAACTGATAAAAAGTGAAAAGTTCAATACCTATGCCAAACATGATTGAAAATAACAAAAAGCATAATGTTTTCACAAAAGTTGATTTCGTATTAATACCAACATTCCATTTTACAGCAGTAATTTTAACAACACTTTATAAATTAACAAACATCCGCAACACATGTACGAAAGTAACAACCAAACTACAAATAGTTTCCTTTACAAAGTAACGTATTTAAGAAACATAAACATAAATAACACTAAATATATTCTCATGAAAAGCACACAAATAAATCAAAACGAATTGCAATTGAATTAGTAAATAACGACAAGAAAAACATCTAGCGTAATAAATTTAAAATATTGAAAAAGTCATGCATATACCAAAGGACGTTGAAATATACCATAGGGTTGCATACACGATGGGTAGTATCACTACCATAAGACGATTATAATCATATACCATTATTTAAATTTAAACTAAAAGTCGCGGTTGTAAACGATACTGCTATTGTATATATCTTATATTGAAACATCACTTTGGATATGTGGACGTCAAGATTACTGTTTCATCGTTGGATTTTTATTGTTGTTTTATATTTTGAACTTAAGTTCTATAAGTTATCCACACCTATCGGCTTTGATTACAGTTTGAATAAAATGTTCAATAGTAATATTAGTTTGCAGACAGGGTTGGCCACCAAGTATTAGATTTGATAAAGAAATATTTTTTTAAACATTTCATTCGGCAGTCGCATTCGATTCGATCAGGATAAACATATATTAACTGATTAGATGCAATAGAAAGTGCGCAGGGAATTGTCAAGAGTTTGGTAGAAGAAACAAAAAGATACATCAAAACAGTATTGTGAGAAAATGCATGCACCGCAATATATTCCAATTGGTTTCCTGATAATTCTAGCCTATTCAGATTTGACAATCCTTTAAGAGCTTGATCATCAATTTCCACAATTAAGTTATATGACACGTAAAGGTTTCTAAGATTAGATGCTATGGATGCCAGTGTCGACGGTAAATAGAACAATTTGTTGAATTGTAAGTTTAGCGTATCTAAGTACGGCATGGCAGTAATCGGTGAGCTCATCGGTAAGATACCTTATGTTATTGCTTGAAAGATCTAGCGTAATAGTTTTAGAGAATGCTATGCCTAAATCGGGAAAATATTCCAATTGATTATATCGCAAAGAAAGAGTCGACATATTGGCTAAAGGTCTATGACAAATGCTAAAAATATCTTTTTCTCCACTAAAATGATTATAGTCAAGATTCAAATAGTGTACGTTCGATAAGTAACAGAAAGGAGCAGGAAATTTCTCTAACTTTGTCTGTTGAAGTATAAAGGTTTGCAAAGATTTTATCTCAGTTATGTATTCGAAATCTGAAGCTCTAATTGTGTTTGCACTGAACTGATAGATTCTTAAATCTTGCAAATTGTAAAGGAAATGTAATTCATTTGGCCAGCGACTTACTTTTTTCAGCGATATAACAAGCGTTTAATTTTGTCAACGTAGAAATCGAAACAGGAAAAGTTTTTAAACTGTTGTATCCTAGATCCAAATATACAATAGCGTTTTTAAGTTCTTCAAAACACATGTCGTCGATGGAAGAAAGATTATTATTGTTGAAATACACGTCCATTGAAGTTGCTGTAAGATTACGCAGGAAACGTAATGAGTCATTTCTTAGTGTGTCTATGGCATTGTTACGGAAATATACTGCCCGAATTGAAATATTTGTGCCGGTTATGTTAAATAGTGGAACGTCTTTCAATCATCTTGCATAGCACGATATTCTTTCATTGTTGCACGAACAGACGTTGCCTGTCCAACAGTCATTAATGTCCGATAGGAATCCACTCTTTACGCCAGCCAAGAGCACCATCTGCAATAAGTGCTAATTGTTAATCTAAATAACGTCATTGTTGCCTCAATCCATAATCCGCCTGTCTGCATTGAACAATTATATAGTATATACAAGTTTGTAATATAATCCTTAATCTCACGTAGAACAATTAATATTTCATTTCAGTCCAATGTTTTAAAACACATATCGGTCACTTATACGCAGTATGTTTATATATATAATTTTTCCAATATTAATACAAAAAAAATGTGTTTGTCTTTCAATTAATATAAAGTGATGCAATGTTGTTCACACAGCCCATGTTGTACTGGAGACATGATAAGCTAGACTAATGTATGACTGTAAATAATGACTAAGATCTAGCGTACGTTAAGGTGTATTAAGTCTTGTATTTTATTTTTTTTTTATTCGTGTATATTTATATCATTTGTATCAAAGTAAATTATACATATTAAATAGAGTCGAAATGTTTTTTAACATATATTTTTTGCAGGAAAGACTTCCATGTCAATATCAGTTAACCGGTTATTTAGAGCAAGTGACCCATGACATATACAAATCTGTACAACTTACAACACTAGTCATACATAAACATACATGAATCAATCCAAACCATTTTCGGCTTAACATTTTATGATAAAGAGGGTCTTTGCATTTGCAGAATAAAATAGCCTGTATTATATATGTGAATCCAGTATATACTCATCTACCATAATTCATAAACAATGCATGTCTTTATGCAATAAAGAGGAAACAAACAATCAAACTTCTCAGTACCAAAATCATACGTTGAAAACTACTTTAATAACGTATTGTTCCATACGCGTGATATTTCAAATCATGACCAATAGGAAACACATGAAGTCATCAGGTTATGATGACATGAGCCTGTCGTAGCTGTTCTTAGCTGATTAACGATTGAATTGTTCCGTCAAATATATTCTTCTAGTTCAGTTTTGTCTGACACATATTATGTTTATATCCACTGTCCAGATTGATCGAAACTTAAATTACTGTAATCATAAATGCATGTATCTGCATCAGAAAGTATGCATGCATTGTTGACACCATGGTGTTTGATTCCAGCTGCAAGTTTCTAAGTATANGCCTGTGTCAGACAAGTTAGACTAGCCTGTGTCAGACAAGTTGGACTAGCCTGTGTCAGACTTGTTAGACTAGCCTGTATCAGACAAGTTGGACTAGCCAGTGTCAGACAAGTTGGACTAGCCTGTGTCAGACAAGTTGGACTAGCCTGTGTCAGACAAAAAATTTCGTACCCAATTTTTTTTTCGTACCCAATTTTTTTTTGTATCCAATTTTTTTTTCGTACCCACATTTTTTTCGTACCCACATTTTTTTCGTACCCAATTCTTTTTTGCGTACCCAAATGTTTTTTCGTACACATTTTTTTCCTACCGACATTTTTTTTTTCGTACCCCACTTTTTTTCGTACCGACATTTTTTTCGTACCCAATTTTTGTTTTCGTACCTAATTTTTTTTTCGTACCCAATTTTTTTTCGTACCGACATTTTTTTTTCGTACCCCAATTTTTTTTAAACATAATTTTTTCGTACCCATAATTTTCGTACCCACATTCACAATTGTGGTGATGTAGATAAACTTAAAATTATGCTTTTTATTCATCCTCTTCAAAAGCATCGTCACACCAGTACTGTCAGTACTTTGATTTATATAAGATTTTCATCTAAGAACTTTTATAAGACCATTCTTAGAGAAAAAAACGAGTTTCGTTCGTAACAAAATTATATTATCGATAGATTAAGCGCTTTTGCAGTTGTGCGCATGCGCGATTACTACTGCGAAGCAAAACAATGGCAACTTTGATAAACAATGACAATTTTGTCTAAGAAAGTTTCAGAATACCGCCCCTGGAGATTGAACATAATTTATCTCCTGAGAATTTCTCTGGAGTTTCCTTTTTCCCATAATTTTTTTTTTTGTTTCAGACCGATCAAAACATATAAAACTTAGGTCACAAGTTCACACACAAACTAAGTTATATATGAAAACTAATGCAGACTTTTAATGCCATACAGTTGTAACAAAATCTTTATTTTTATGTCAAAGTTATTTTAACTATGAAAACATGTTATTATAATATGCGTGTTTAGGTTGCTAGTTTCATTGGGACCTATCGAAGAAAACACCTGTTTAAGAAATCGATTTTATTACAACCGTTACGAAAACTTCATCATTTAAAGAACACGCTTTGTTACCACGGTTATTCTTTTGTCACAGTATAGTTTAAATCATAAAAACATTAACGCACGTGTACAAGCAGCACTTACAGTCATGTTCGAATGAATAATATATGTGAAATATATATAATGAAATTGATTATAGGGAAAGATTCTGGCAATGTAAAGAAAGATTTAAACTCTACAGAAACTCTGTGGACATAAATTATAAAAATATTATATATACGGAGTCTGGTGAACATTAAACCGTATAATAAAACCATGCACATTATTTAAGAATTCGTATCATTATACCTGGACTAAAGCCATATGATGAATGCAGTTTTATTGTAGTCATTCTGTTCTAAATTATATGCAGTTTTTTGTGTCTATTTATAGATAGTGGTTCGGTACGAGGCAATGGAACATAATAACAGAACATTCAAATAGTGAAGTCAGTCTGTAGTTTGTTTCGTCAAAAAGGTCATCACACGCTGTTTATGAAATTTAAGTTGCTCTTGTCATAATGTCAGTATATTGTTAACATATTATCATACGATTTCATTCAAAGCCGAAAATAGCCGTTCCTACTGGATGAACAACACAAACATGTATTTTCATTTTGATAAATAGTGATGTAAGTGGTCAGTTGTATAAGGGACATGTCTGATATAATATCGTTTAAGTATTTTTTGTGTTCATCATCTAGGTATTTATTAACGTTAATTTTTGCGTAAAATTGTGATTTTGGAACAGCATTATGTTGTCCAAAAGGAAAACGAATACAATGCATGTTGTTTGTTTTTCAGGATATTGTGCTAGTCCACATTTCCATACTTATGAACATTTTATTATTCATTGAGTATTTTGTTAAATATAATTGTTCAACATGGTGATTGTATAAATGGCGCAAGCTAGCCGACACGCCCAAACGACAGAGTCCAGTACCTTTATTTGTCAAATAAGCATCTGTATTTGTCATTATATCGTATCGGTGTGTTTTCGCCCTTTAAACTCATAAACACGATATATATTCTAATTGAAGAACTAAATAGGAATATCATTTTCCGGAGTTCGTTCTTGTCTCTTAATCTGTATATTGTTCGCCGCTCCCGCTGCTTCTAAATATGTACTTGCGTCCGTCCCTACAAAGAAAGACGATCAAAATGTCATTTGAACTCGGTTATCTTAAATCACTCTACTGTCGACGACTCGCTCTACGGACATGATCCTATCGCATCTTAAAGGTATAACTGTTGGCGATAATTCGGTATACAATGTACATGTACAATGATTTCATATTAACATTATTACAATATTTTTTTACTGTATAATATACATTTTCTTGTGACTGTTCAATACATGCAATTTCACTGCACATAGATAGTTAACTGTGAATACAGTTCAACACAGCTGTACGCATTAGAGCTAATTTAAATATGTGGCTGCAATATATTTACGATCATACACAACCTTGTTTATTTAATATTTTTCTGTAGATATATCGGTAACTTGATTTTTTAATAATTGTTTTTTTTAGATGGAACGTATTAATGTATCATAATTTATCCCCTTTTTGTTAATAGTTTTCCTATACTTAAGTCACTTTAACACTTGAAATTATATGTGCAGTATACGATTCGCTCGTCACTCGTCACGCTTTAGCATGCATGTTTTCATTTTCTGTCCGTAAAATTCATTTGATTGAGAGTGTTATCCCCCGCCAAAGGCGGAGGGTTATAGATTTGGCGTTGTCCGTCTGTCCGTCTAATATTTTTTGTAATTGAGGGGTATATCAATTCAACGAATTTGCTTGTTTAAGCTTGGTTTAGACGCGCATTTAATAAGTAATAAATTCCGACGTAACCATTGTGAATTTCGGCTAGCCTTCAAACCGGTTTAAATCCTAAATGTTTTGCATTCTACGTTTCTTAAACAGCTTTAAGTATCCAACGTATATATGTACGTATTCTCACGTCCATTACGGTACGTTTAGAAAAAAGTTTGTCTGACGGACTCGATTTATTAGTTTTAGTAGTTTATCTGATAAGTAAGCTTTTCCTTATAAAGAGATTTGTTAACAAATGTTATTGCTGTGAATAACGTTCCAATTAATGTTGGTATTTAAATCATGTATTTGCGATGATTGAGAAAAGGTCTTGAACAAATGTGTACGTTTTCTTATATTTAGTACAGTGTACTGTATTTAAGGAACCATGACACTGGCCAACAATAAAGGACCATTATATGTTTATATACTGATGATCCAGTTTTATTTTATTTGCATATTAAGTGCATATGTTTTAACTAAAAAGTAACATATTTTAATTGACTGTATTCTTAGACAGATAAAAATTGTTACACACCCGTTCATTCACATCTGGACACAAAATCTTGGTATTTTGAATAAGCAACGATATAAAGAGAGACAGTACAAGAAAATCATAAGAAATATTAAAAGAAACACACAAAGACGAATTTATTTCTTCATGTAAAATGTATAAATGTAGTTTGTGTATTTATAAATTAACAGACAAATAATAACTCATTAAACTAATAGTAATTTAACTAATAAAATAACTAAAATACACATCTTAACCATTATAACATACACACGAGTAACGTTTTTTAAACATCAAGTTCATAATGTGAGACAAAAACATGGACACGCGAAGATAATCTATTATCTCTCAATCACATCAAGTTATCCTTATACATGCTTTAAACAGCAAGACCACATGCCAACAATAATGTTACAAAATGTCTCGTTATCAGTTTATTGTTCGTCGCTCCTGCGGCTTCTAAATATGTACCTGATTACTACGTTGTGTATTTGAGTCCCTACAAAGAAAGGCGGTCAAAAAGTCATTTGAACTCGGTAATCTTATACCACTCTACTGTCGCTGACACGGTTTACGGACATGGCCCTTTCTTAACTCAAACGTATAACTGTTCCGATAGTTCGGTGTACAATTTACAATGCATATGTACATTTATTGCATATTAACTTCATTACAATTCAGTTTAACTATACATGTGTATACATTTCGTTGTGACTGTTCAATAAATGCAATTTCGCTGCACATATATAGTAAGTTTACTGTGGATAAAGTTCAACACAGCTGTACGCAGGTGAGCTTATTTTCAGCTATGTGTCTGCAACATATTTACGATCTTACACAACATTGTTTGTTTTTCAATGTTCTGTAGAAATATCGGTGATTCGATGTTGTTTTAGATGACCCGTATTACTGTATGATAATTTATCCCCTCGGTCGGTCTGTAGGACTGTCGGTCGGTCGGTCGGTCTGTGTGTCTGTCGGTAGACCAGTTTGTTTCCGATCAATAACTTGTGAACGGATTGACCGATTGGCTTGATACTTCACATGTGCATTGGCCTTGGACAGTAGATGACCTCTATTAATATTGGGGTCACAAGGTCAAAGGTCAAGGTCACTGTCAAAATTAGTGTGAAAATCGTTTCCGATCAATAACTCATCAATCAATTGAGCAATTAAATTTAAACTTCACATGTGCATTGGCCTTGGACAGTAGATAACCCCTTTTGAAATTGGAGTAACTAGGTCAAAAGTCACTGTCACAAAAAGTGTGAAAATCGTTTCCGATTAATAACTCGTCAACCAATTGACCGATTGACACGATACTTCACATTGGCCTTGGACAGTAGATGGCCCCTATGGAAATTGGGGTCACTAGGTCAAAGGTCAAGGTCACTGTCACAATGTGTGAAAATCAAGGCCCTGTTTTGGGTGCATATGTCTCCGACCGCGGAACTATTGTTGTTAATAGTTTTCCGATACCTAATTCACTTGAACACTTGAAATTATATTTGCAGTATTCGATTCACTCGTCAAGCTTTAACATTCATGTTTCAATGTTCTGGATGTAAGATTCATTTGATTGAGCTTGTTATCCGCCGCCAAAGGCGGAGGGATATTGAATTAGCGTTGTCCGTCTGTCCGTCATTCCTTCTGTCAATGTTTTTTTTTTAAATTGGCTGGGGATATCAATTCAACGAATTTGCTTGTTTTAGACGCGCATTTAATTCGTAATTTATTTCGATGTAACCAGTGTAAATTTAGGCTAGCCTTCAAACCGGTTTTAATCCTAAATGCTTTGCATTCTATCTTTCTTAAACAGCTTTAATTATCAAATGTATATAGGTACTTATTCTCACGTCCGTTACGGTACGTTTAGAAAATAAATAAGTAAGTTTGTCTGACTGTCTCTATATATTTGTTTTAGTAGTTTATATAATAAGTAAGCGCTTTTTCCTTATAACGATATTTGTTGACAAATTAAATTGCTATGAATAACTTTCCTATTAATTTTGGTATTTAAGTCATGTAAGTGCGATGGTTGAGAAACGGTCTTGAACAAACGTGTTCGTTTTCTTATATTTAGTACAGTGTACTGCATTAAAGGTACCATGACACTGGCCAACAATAAAGTACCATTATATGTTTATATACTGATGATCCAGTTTAATTTTTTTTGCATATTAATTGCATATTTGTAAACTACTAACGAGCATATTTTTTAATAATTGTATTCTTAGACAGATTAAAATTGTTATACACCAGTTAATTCACATCTGGACACAAAATCTAGGTACATTGACTAAACAACGATATTAAGATAGACAGTACATGGACATCATATTACGAATTCACATTTCGTTCTATTTGTGTGTGAAATTAAGCCATTTTTTTCTTCTAGAAGTCATTCTTGCATTGTGTAGGTAATCATATATTTGTCTAGGATATTTTCTAGCATAGAAATGTTGAAAGAAAGCAACAAACAAAGACGAGTTGATTTATCCATGTAATGTATTAATATATTTAATGCGTATTTACAAATTAACATACAAATTATGACTCATTTAACTTATAGCAATTACACTTATAACATCCATTATACCTTAACCATAAAAAATACACACGAGTAACGTTTCTTCAAAATCAAGTTCATAATGTAAGACACAAACATCGAAACGCGAAAAAAATCCATTATCGCTCAATCACATTAAGTTATCCGCATACATGCTGTAAACGGCATGACCACATGTCAACAATATTTTTCTCTTGAAACGTCATGAATTGATATGACGCCATAATGATGTACATACCCTTCCAACAAAATAAAATTGCATGTTGTTTAAAAATAGGTATTATATAGGTGTATCGTACGCCAATTTGTATAACTAAAATAATAACTTTCTGTATGAACAACATAATGATCCTCTTAATAATAGTTTTATTTAGTTTTAAGCTACACAATAGTCATACATATCACTGTGCAATTGAAGAAATATTATTTATAAATTCTGGAACAAATCAAATTAATTATTATTAGAAATAAAATACCGAGAATTAATATTCATGGATTGCGTTATTCGTTCAAGTTATCCTATATTTAAATGATGCTTATCTTTTATATTTAACAGTTTTTGGAAGATAAAGAAAATAGATTATGGTACCATGATTTAAAATGACATAAAAATATTAAACCCTATCCAGTATGTAAACTACAATGAAAGTATTGGACATGGTAGCCACACAGAAAAATAATATGCATAAAGGTGATAGGCCTACATAGTTGATATATTTTACGTGACATATTTTACACAACTGTTAATCATTACAGTATACAAAACATAAACACCATATATTGTTAATTGAAATGCAATATTGACATACAATTGCAATACAACGCAGTTGCATTATCATTTCCGCATTCTTCCTTATAACAAACATTTCGAGTATAAAAGCACTTAATTAAGCTGCTAATAAGTGTAATGTTCAATATTTTCCAAACAATATTTAAAGTAAGGAAAACATAATGTTTTCGCAAAAGTTGATTTTGTAATAATACCTACAATCTATTTTAACAACACTTACTAGTTTAACAACATCCGCAATACGTGTACGAAAGTAACAAACCCATAACAAATATTTTCATTTGAACAGTGACGTATTTAAGAAACATAAACATGAATAACAATTAATATATTCTCATGAAAAAAAAACAGACAAATAAATCCAAACGAATTGCAATTGATTAAGTTAATAACGACAATAAAAATTAAGCGTAATAAATTTAAAATATTGACAAAAATCATGCATATGCTAAAGAAAGTTGAAATATGCCTTACGGTTGCATACACGATGGGTCTTGTCACTACCACAAGATAATCTACACAGTAAAACAATTATTTAAAGTTAGAACTAACATTTGAGATTTTTAAACAATACTGCAAATGTAGATACCTTATATTGAAACATCACTTAGGATATGCGGAGGTCAAGCTTACTGTACCATCGTGAGATTTCCGTTGTTGTTTAATTGTTTTGAACTGAAGTTCTACAAGTTAAACACACTTATCGGCTTTGATTACAGTTTGAATAAAGTGTTCAATAGTTATATCAGGTTGAAGACAGCGTTGACCAAAAAGACCTAGATTTGATAAAGTAATATTTTTTAAACATTTCATTCGACAGTCGCATTCGATTCGATCAGTAGTAACATATATTAACTGATTGGAGGTAATATAAAGTGCGCAGGGAAGTGTCAAGAGCTTGGTATAATAAACAATAAGAACCCTCAAACCAGGATTGTGAGAAAATGCATGGTCCGCAATATATTCCAATGGATTGCCTGATAAGTCTAGTTGATTAAGATTTGACAATGCTCCAAGATCTTGATCACCAATTTCAACAATAAAGTTATATCCAACGTTAAGGGTTCTAAGATTAGGTGCTATGGATTCCAATGCCGACGGTATACAGAACAATTTGTTATAGTTTAAGACAAGCATATCTAAGTTCGGCATTACAGTTAGCTCATCCGTGAGATACCTAATCTTATTGGTTGAAAGGACTAGCACACTAATTCCAGAGAATGCTATGCCTAAATCTGGAAAATATTCAAATTGATTATCTACCAAAGAAAGAGTCGACATATTGGCTAAAGGACTTTGACAAATGCTAAAAATATCTTTTCCTTCACTAAAATGATTATAATCAAGATACAAAAAGTGTACGCTCGATAAGTCACAGAAAGGAGCAGGAAATTCCTCTAAATCTGTGCCTTCCATGTGTAAGTGTTGCAAGGATTTTATCTCAGTAATGTATTTGAAATCTGATACCTTAATTGTGGTTGCACTGAAGTTATAGATTGATAAATCTTGCAAATTGTAAAGAAATTGTAATTCATTTGGCCAGCGACTTACTTCGTTCAGCGAAATTACAAGCTTTTGGAGTGTGTCACCAATACTAAAAAGGATATTTGGATCAAAATATATAATGACGTTGAACTTAAGGATCAATGTTTTTAGATGTGTCAAAGTAGAAATCGCCATAGGAATCGTTTTTAAATTGTTGTATCCTAGATCTAAATATACAATAGCGTTTTTAAGTTCTTCAAAACACATGTCGTCGATGGAAGAAAGATTATTATTGCTGAAAAACACGTCCATTGAAGTTGCTGTAAGGTTACGCAGGAAACTTAATGAGTCATTTCTTAGTGTGTCTATGGCATTGTAACCGAAATTCAGTTCCCGAATGGAAATATTTGTACCGGTTATATTGAAGAGTGGAACATCTGTCAATTTTCTGTCATAGCACGATATTCTTTCGTTGTTGCATGAACAGACGTTGCCTGTCGAACAGTCATTCACGTCCGATAGGAATCCTGTCGTTACGCCAACCAAGATCAGCATCTGCAATAATTTCTAATTGTTATTCGAAAAAACTTAATTGTTGCCATAAAAATGTAATCCATAATCCGCCTGTCTGCATTGAACAATTCTGTAGTTAATAAGAGTTTGTAATATAATCTTTTATTTGATGTAGAACAATTAACAGCATTCTTTCATTTCAGTCCAATGTTTTGAAACACATATCGGGCATTAATACGCAGTATGTTTATATATATAATATATCCAATAGTAATACCAAAAAGTTTGTATTTGTCGTTTAATTTAAATAAAAGTGATGACATGTAGTTAACACAGCCCATGTTGTACCGAAGACCGGATAAGCTAGAATAATGCATGACTATAAATGATGGCTAAGATATAACGTACGTGAAACTGTATTTAGTCCTGTAAATATTCATTTAAATTGTAGATTTTTTGTGTGAACATTTCTTTATTCCTGTATATTTATATCATTTGTATAATAATATATAACAAATCTGAAATGAAGGCAAAATGTTATTCAACATATATTTGATTATTCGGAATAAAATTCTTCTCAACATCTGTAAGTATGTTATTCAGGGCATATTATATGTAAATCCAGCATATACTTATGTACCTCAATTCATTGACAATGCATGTGTTTATGCAATAAAGAAGAAACGCAAAAAATCAATCTACTCAGTACCCAAAGTATGCGTTGAAAATTACTTTAATAACTTATTGTTCCATAAGCGTGATATTAAAAAATGGATAATATAAAAAACATGACGTTATCACGTTATGATGACATGTGCCTGTCGTAGCTGTTCTTAGCTGTTGTTCGGTAAAATATATTCTTCTATTTCAGTTTTATCTGACACATATTATGTTAATATCCGATGTCCATAGTTTACGAACTTAAATCACTGTAATAATAAAATCAAGTACCTGCATCAGAAAGTATGCATGCATTGTTGACATCATGGTGTTTGATATCAGCTGCAAGTTTCTAAGTATATCTGTTTTTAGAAAATTCACGGTCCCGATCCTCTCAAACGTCTGTTCTGGATAACGATCAATCGAATAATGCGAAGTTAGGACTGCTTAAATACATAGCTGTCAAATATCGGTCAGTCTTAGGTCTACAGCATCATGGGAAATAACAGACTGTCAATAACTACGTTGCTACCAACCAAGCCTTTTAAGGCATGTCGAATTAGTTTAGTCACGATTGTGTGTGCTTATGTCAGCAATTATCAGTTTTGTCAAATGGTATTTCGACTGAATACTGCGACGTTAGGGGATGTTTAAAAACGAGCATAGCAATTGTAGTACATGTTGTACTCGCTATAGCTGGTACATATTGCTTGTGCAAAGTCTGATTACAATTTAAAAAAAGGAATAACTGAGGTTAAACATGCGCATACAACTTAACACAATTAGCACAATTGGCTTGAAGACAGTCGTAATAGTATTTCTTGACATATTGTGAAATGAAGCAATCTAAAAGTAACACTATTGGGTGAAAGTTGACTCACAAATGAGGACAATGTAAACAGGTTTTGCCAATAAACTATCACGTCAGTTTATTTTTGCATGAACACATTGTGAAAGAAAAATATTCTTAAAAACATATGTTTTTGTTTTAATCTCTACCGGTTGGTAAGGTTTGGTGATTCCAACATAAACATTAAATTTATTTGGCCACACTTAGTAAACAGAATACATTTAATGCAATATAACAAACTACATGGCCTGGATTTCGACTTTAAACTGTTCAGTACAACATTTTGATTCATGTGTAATAACAATTAGCGCCAACCAAATGAATACAATTCCACAGTCTGTCCAATTTGTATTTAATTTACGATCACGTTACTTTAGTGTGACCACAAAGTTAACGATAGTTTGATTAAAGTGAGACTGCACGATTTTTTCAAATATTTATGAATTATATAAAATGTGTAAACAACTTATTATACATATATTTCAATATAAATTAAAAATAAAGTTATGAAGAACATGTGTTGAAAAATGCGAAATAAGCCAGATATTTAATTCTGAAATCGTAAATGTCTGTACAGTCGAATTCGCCAGCATGTATATCATGCACGTACGATGTGATTCTAAATTTAGTCTTAGTGCGGATTCATTCATACGACACAAGGACACCTTTTTGTTTTACGGATCATTTCAATTTCCTGCAACGATATCTATTATACGACACACGAACACTAACTCCGATCCTAATAAAAAGACGAATGCTTTGGTTATTGGAGGAAAATATATACGAAATATCTTCGTCACAATCGGCTCGGGGCGCTAATATGTCTTTGCTGCATTTTATGAAATTCGTCTTCAAAGTATAATTATTCTTGCCTATTTGGTGTTATTGTAAAATATAAAATCAATACGATTATATTACAACTTAACACATACATATACAAATCGTGCAGGCTCACTTTAAATATGTGTAGGTATTTTATCTTATGAAAACAGCCTATAGTCATCACTTAGTCGGCCCGTCATGACATTATATATCTAACCCTGACGTTCTGGATTCCAGTTTTATATTTGCAGACCGGAAGACTAGACCATAGATAACGATGCTACTATTTTAATTGTTTTGCCAGTGTCCATGAAAGTATTACTTAAAAATAAGCAAGTGAATTCCACGACAACTTTTATCGTAATCACGTTTTATCGACTGTCACTGGCTTTGTCATTTATAGTTAAACTTCATCCCAAGCTATTGTTGAATGATATATTTCTATTCATTGAGAATCGAAAACAATTCGACGTGATATTCTGAGAGGCACAACCAAATTGCACTTACTCTTTTAATGAATGAATAGTTCAGGGCGTACACGATTTAAAGTTCTACTTTGAGCTCAGAGTGAACACTTATGCAGACCATTCGATGCCATAGCCTTGTAGCAAAATGTATTTGTATATCAACATTATTTAAACTGTGGGGAGTATGTTATTATATGTACGTATTTATGTTGATCCTGTCGTTGGGACCTATCGGAGAAACACAATTTAAAAAAAATAGATTTTATCGAAACTAACACAATATTTTTTATTAAACGTGCTCAGTCGTCGGGTCTTATAAGAAAACCACAAAATAATTCAAGGAAAAACGTGTTCATGTGCAAAATGCTACAGGACTTCTTATTTTCTAATGAATCCAGGGTAAAAGTAAACAATATGTCATACTCAAGAAAGGATATAACGGCGAGAATGTGCGTTTCGACGTTTATGGGGCCCATTCGTGCCCGAGGCTGCATTATGCGAGGACCCAAAATGTGCACCAGCACTCCTACCTTTTTTTATTTATTAGACTCAAGAATGTTGGAACACATTTTAAATTAAAGCTTCAATTTTCTCCATTTAGTTTATAGCGAAATATATTTAATTTGTTTGTGGTCATTTACTTCGGGGAAAGGCCGGAGTACCCGGAGGAAACCCCACTTGACCGGTGTAGTGACCACCAACCATACTCACATTTGCCTGGAGCAGGGATTGAACTTGCCATGGGCTCATGTGAGCTTGGTTGGTAGTCACTATATTTAAGGAGTGCATGTTGTTTTTAATGTTTATATACAATTTAATTTTAGTTTACCTCAACGTGTGTTAATATTCCTATTTCTTAGTTCGCGGTGCTAAAGAAATAAATACGAGTTTCGTAATTTATATCGTTTTGTCTTTGTTAATTACCTTGCATAGTGTAAAACATATCAAACTCTTAACGGCGTTGACTTCCTCTACATGGTGACTGTAACCACAAAGCAATCTGCTTACATATCCATCTATAACGGGAAGGTTTATGTACGTTAGAAACTACTCAATAAAGAAATATTTCACCATTTTGAATTAAAAAAGTAATGACAAATTCATAAAGTTTGTTAGGGGGCATGTTATTAAATGCGAATTCTAACCAATTATTTTTTGCTCAACGTTGTGCAAACTACTGATTTGAATGTGTTTGTTAAACTCAAATTTGATATAGATGTTTCAAATAAATACATCTATCTTTATCGAAATGTTATTATGTAACTAGTTCGTCTTCTTATTTATTTTATTGCATGTATTGGTTTATGGTAGATCCTGGACTCAGAATAAATCGGATACAGTTATTAAATTTCAACGTTAATAGTTTTACTTATCATGGGAGAAACATTGACATGGATGCAGCATAATTATGTTTGACTCAAATGGCTGAGACATAATTGACTGACATAAAGTAAATACTAAATTACATATAGCATACACATTTTGCGTGAATATCCCAGTCTTTGGAATATCAACATCGCCTTTCGAAATTTACACTGGTATAAATATATTGACAGTAATTTCGGTCACAATGTCCGTTTGTTACTGGATAACTGAATATTTTTCTGTAGGCCTAAACATATTGTGTAGACATAACTTTTGTTAAGTCCTACTGTGTCGTTTATTTTCTTGGTAATCTGCATTTAGAAGTCTACTGCACATTTAATCGTTGTATATAATAAACGTAACACGTTTCAAGATATATGCTAAATATACTTAATAACGTACACAATACTAAAAGATACATTCTACTTACCGCCCGCTAGTCTTTAATTTAAGGCTTTCATGAGATGAATCTTATTACCACCATCTAGTCTTGTTTAACAACAGGCCCCGTGTTCACAAAACATTTTTTGCAATCAAAAATCGATTTTGCTTGTCATTGAAAATGGATTTCCATTGTAGTTGATAGGCAAAAATGAAAATCAATGTCAGTTGAAATCGATTTTCGATTGCAAAATCGTTTTGTGAACACGGGGCCCGGTTAACATAGCCTCACAATGCATGACCAGACAACCTAATATATATTTTCTAAATATATAAATACAATGCACATCGTAACCGTAACTGCTCGTGGGAGCAGTGGTCTAATGGTAGGACGCTGGGTTAGGGACGAGAGATCCCGGGTTCAAATCCCGCCCTGACCACTGGAATTTTCTTGAGCAAGAAATTTATCCCACATCTGCTCCTCTCCACTCAGGTGTATAAATGCGTACATATGAGGGAAACAAGCCGTGCCGTGGCTGCATACTGCGCCAAGATGTTAACGGACGACTTATGATCCAGTGATCAGGGGAAACATATGAAGCGCCTCTGAACGCACCCCTGTGGTGTGATAAGGGCGCTATATAAATGTGGTAAATATAAAAAAAATTAGCCCATCCTAATGTGTTCATGGTGTGATGATCCTTATAAAGTTATTACAATACAATGTTTCCGACAAAAATTGCAACTGGCAATAACTCAATCAATGTACACAAAAGACAAAATATAAGAGTCTCTGTCAATATCTAATGATGGACCAATTGGAAAACCACAAACAGTGGCCCTTTAATAATTGAACACGAATGAATCGTTGTAAGTTTCTGAAAGATTTGATGTTCTAAAAAAAAGCCACGTTCATGTTGGTCTAAATTGCCTGCTCTAGCTTATGTTCCATATTATAAATTTTGACTAACCTTGACCGTAATTGTTCAACTGATTGTCCATGTGAGTGTCTTTGATTTGCAGAATGGAAGGAAATGAAATAATGTAAATAATTACGTTATTGCAAATAAAAAAAGTTTGTTTAAATAGAAGTAAAGATAAGTCGGAAGTCTGATTTATGCTAAAGCAATGTTTTGTATGATGCTTCAATGGCATCATGCTGTGTATATAGCTATCAATTTAAATTTTCATAAATATGACCGTATATATTATATTATAATTATGTGTTTAGCGTCCTGAAAGACATAATGAAAACATATACTTATTTAACAGCTCGAGTCGACGCATATTTAGATCACCTTTGCTAGGAATACATCTTTGAATCAGTTGGAAAAGCAGAAGTATTATAGCATCGTTTATTTAGTTGTTTTGTTTATGTTTGTTGTTGTTGTTTTGTTCCTTGCTCTACATTTCGAACAATCCTGTTTACATACCCATCTAAACATAATATAAGACAACGTGTATTGCCTCATTATGTAATTACATTTTCCAAATTTATGGGCTGCCTTTAACTATATGAAATACAGAGTAAAAGTGTAATACTTGGGCGTTATATTTGTAACGTTCTTGCACGCTCCGATACTGTGATAGCATGCTTTTAGGTCATGCTAGCTCGAAGTACAGATGTTTATATCTAAAAGTCTATTTTTGTAACGTAATCGGATCTCTAGCCCAGACGTTCTGGATCACATTCTATATTTGCTACCTACAAGGTTATAACTTATCTTTAGATGTAACCTAACAATTTATTTTACAAGTTTGTCTTCAAATACGGAATAATAACACTTTTACATGCAAATTCCTATTGAAAAAAAAACACCACATTATGGAAATGAACATACTCAGACTTCACATTAAACAAAGCATAAATATAATGTTGTGTGTAACATAAGAATATCACATATTGTTTCTCATATCATAACTGCGTTGATTTATTCTTTTTGTTGATTCGAATTATCTAATGTGCATTTATGGAGCAACAATATAAGCTAAACCAAATGAGGGAATTTATCGACGTTACCTCACCTAACTATACGCACGTAGGTAAAAAGTATATTCCCACATACATGCATTTTGTATAAATACAATGTACTGTTAGATTCATTTTCCCGGTTTGATTCGATATCACGCATACACATGCTCACAAACGTGAATCAGAACAATTCAGCAATGACTTACCGATACACATTCCACTCATAACGATACTAGTCAGTGTTGTACTACTACAATTACTGATCTTACTTGATGAAGAAAGCCACAAAAGCTTGGATTGAACAGTTTGATATTCTATTTACATTTAACATACAATATGGCGTTTTTTTTAAAAAGAACTAGGTAATATTATTTATTTGAAAATTGTCCCATAAACTATTGTATCATCCTCACGCCGTTAAAAACAATACAATGAAAATGTATTGATAATTGAACGCAAATTGTACCAACCAGTCAATGGTTCACATACTGCGACCATGATGCGATGTTTCGAGCGCTTTCGAAAAGCGCAGGTATCTCCCTTCTCAACAACCTATTATATGATTTCTCACAGTGAGCCGCATTTATTACATCAAAGGCAGCTACCGCAATTACATTTTTAGCCGAAAATAGATACAAATAAACGCTATGACGACAGTGGTAAGAGACAACAAGACTAACCGTTGTCGACAAGTGACCGTTGTTCTTAGGTGACCGCTACGTCAGGTTTGACTGTATTATGCGCAAGATAATTCTCATTTCTACAACGACGATCAATCATACATTTATAAGAAGTAGACAATAAACATGTAGTAGTATATACAAAATTTCGCATACGAAATGTACAATTTTAAATAGCATAACAATGACATGCAGTTGGGAAATAATGTTCTACAGTAAGAGCTTTTACGATAATCTGAATAACTGACTTAATGATGCTATGTATCTTAAGCTTTTAGTATTCTAAAATTGCTACAAATTTTGTTAAAAGCCTCAGATACGCTGAATAATACAAAATAGAACTGCAATTTACCATTACAATTTATAGATTTTCACACAGCTTGTTCAAGTGCTCTCGAAAACAAAGCAAAATGAAACAAAATGGTGATTTTCAGATACCATAGGTATATGATAAAGTACGTTTGGAGTGTATTAAGCGGTACACGTACTTAAAAAACAGCGATTGTAGATCTTGGTGGGGGTTATATGTACGCCATTGAGGTCTGCAACCTATCTTAAAGTCGCATGCCCCCCTCCTGCATTGAGGTCAGCACAAAATCTTTAATAGCGATAACATAACTCATCGTTTTCAAGAAGTTACTAATTATAAATGGTGTTACTACTTAGTTGAAAATGATTTATGTTTACTTGTCACTAATCTGAACATATATAGTAGATCTACAATGTAAGGTTGAGTATAGGGAAGTTTCTGCTGCGAGGCTTCGAACAACGGGTGTGAAAGTCTTGGCGAGCGCTTCAGTGTTTTTGATGGACTGTTTAAGTTAATCTTTTCCTCGTTAAACAACCGATGAACAGTGGATTGATTTTATTAGTTGGGTCGATTACGGGGTACTGCAGGAAACTTTCCTGAGTATTGTTTACACATTTGCTGCGATTTCCTATGGCAACCGGTAAACAGGTGTAAAGTTGTATATTGAGTTGATGCTGCAAGAGTACCTAAGTTGTGGTGTAAACTACCAATTTTGTTGAAGCTGTTTACATGTAACGAGAAATGTAATTTTGTTAGAGATTTGTATTTTGTTTGTGGTTAGAGATTGGACAATTTCTAGTCATATTATTTTTTCTTTAATGCGAGATCTTCACAATGTCAAGAAAGCGATAGGCCAATTTAAGCTTTCCAATATAAGAATAACCTTTACAGAGTGCAACGTTATTATCGTTAGCCAAAATATGATCGGGCATTCACTTCGTTTTAATATTTTGGTGTAACAAGTTCGTTATTATATTTTCTTTCAGTTTGATTTAACCCTATTTTTAGTTCGATATCATCGAAATACTTGGGCTTATGAAGGCGATCGCGAGTTCTTTTCCCGGACTGAACCAGAACTCAGTGTCTTTGAAAGTTCTTAGGAAGGCTCCATTAGTAGATATCGAACCCGTGACCTCCCGGTTACGAGGCAACCATCAGATCCATGATATGTTTCTGATTTGTCTTTTTTAAGGTCTATAAAGTCACAACCATTTAAGGTTAAATGGACGTGACTTAAATATGTAAACATGTTTCAGCTTATATTATAGATCATGCTAGATAATTTATATCAATAGACATGCAAAAGCCAAATGCACTATTTTTGCGAACTTCATTTGCAGGCTCAATATAGTAACCGTTAATAAAATCGACCTTTCGTACATAACGGTTTTGAGAGGAAAAGTCGTTTGACCGCCGTTTATTATTCAATTCCGATGTGGTTTGGTAGAGTAGGATGTTCGCATAAACATGTGGTAGGGCACTTATTGCGGTGGCGATCTGGTAACAGAAATAGTGAAATTGATTCAACAACAACACACATTTCACACAAATGAATAATAAATAAAGTGGAAGATGCCGAGAGCTCTTAAAGTATCACGGCTCGAACAAATTATCTTTAAATATTCTACGGTATTGCTGGATGAAGGTCGGTCGGTCGGTCGGCCGGTCGGTCGGTCTGTGTGTCTGTCGGTAGAACAGTTCGTTTTCGATCAAAAACTTGTGGACGGATTGACCGATTGGCTTGATACTTCATATACGCATTGGCCTTGGACAGTAGATGACCCCTATTGAAATTGGGTTACTAGGTCAAAGGTCAAGGTCACTGTCACTCTAAGTGTGAAAATCGTTTCCAATTAATAACTCGTGAACGAATTGGCCGATTTGCTTGATACTTCACTAGGTCAAAGGTCAAGGTCACTGTCACAATACGTGTGAAAATCGTTTCCGATCAATAACTCGTCAACCAATTGACTGATTGACTTGATACTCCAAATGTACATTGGCCTTGGACAATATATGACCCCTATTAAATTTGGGGTCACTATGTCAAAGGTTAAGGTCACTGTCACAATAAGTGTGAAAATCAAGGCCCTGGTTTGTGGGCATATGTCTCCGACCGCGGAACGCTTGTTTAATATATGAAAGATGATTTCGTTGAGCTTTTGCTTGTTCTAAAGCTGCATGTTATAATATTCGAAACAGGTTTATGACAGAGGGAAGATGTCCCAATGTGTACGTTTGTGGACTATTGGTTCATCTGCTGCTTTCCGTGGTCCCTGTGGATTATATAATTAGATACCTAATCAGGTGTTGCATTTCTTTATATTTTGTTAAAAATTGTAAGTATATATCAGGCTTCTTGAACTTTGTTTCTTCTCTTCTGCCATCTGATAAAAAAATGTACATGTGATCGCTACTTTTTATGCCCCTTTCGAAGAAGAGGGAGTATATTGTTTTGCTGGATGTCGGTCGGTCTGTCGGTCGGTCTGTCGGTAGACCAGTTCGTTTCCGATCAATAACTTGTGTATGGATTGACCGATTGGCTTGATACTTCACATGTGCATTGGTTTTTGACAGTAACTTACCCCTATTGAAATTGGTTACTAGGTCAAAGGTCAAGGTCACTGTCACAATAAGCGTGAACATCGTTTCCAATCAATAACTCGTAAACGAATTGGCTGATTGGCTTGATACTTCACATGTGTATTGGCATTGGACAGTAGATGACCTCTTTTGAAATTGGTTGCACTAGGTCAAAGGTCGAGGTCACTGTCACAAAAAGTGTGAAAATTGTTTCCGATCAATAACTCGTCAACCAATTGACCGATTGACTTGATACTTTACATGTGAATTGGACTTTGACAGTAGATGACCCTTATTTAAATTTGGGTCACTAGGTCAAAGGTCAAGGTCACTGTCACAAAAAGTGTGAAAATCAAGGCCCTGTTTTGGGGGCACACGTCTCGTACCGCTGAACTCTTGTTCAGATTAGCATGTATTGCTAAATGTAGGAAAAAAGGGAGATGCATATAGGTTTCAGAGATCTGCTGAAATGAAACAGCTGAACACAAAGCTCTAAGAAACGTTTACTTTATTATATTTTTCTAGTCTTCTTTTCAAAACTACAATAAATGTCCAGTTAATTTTATCGGGCCAGCTTGCTCAGTTGGTAGAGCGCTGGACTTCAAATCCGAGGATCGCGAGTTTAATCCCAGACTCGGCCACACAACTTCAGTGGGGATTGTTCATGAAATCCTTTCTTCGACCATTCTCCCCTACCTCTTATTCAAGAATGGCGGTTTTCATTTGAAGAAAGCGCTTTAAGTACTGGTAAACCAGCTGTGAAAATGGGAGTTGTTTATCTGACCGCAAAAATACGAATGAAATACTGTTGCATTCTACGAAAACAACAATAACACAAACTAACCGATTATCGTTTTCGACCAGTCGATAGAGGCAACATATTTTTTTTTTAATTATTAGGTTGCTTATACTTCGGATTTGATGTTCCTCTATACAGACATAATTCGACTAAATCTTATTTAAATGTAACCATTTATTTGGGAGTGTGTTGTCTTACTGATAACATGTAGAAACTACAAGCTTACAATATGCAATGTATACATTAACATGAAAATCAAGTAAGGCATATGCTATATACTTTTTAATTTTGGATCATTTAATTTAATTGGCATTTCAAACATTTATGTAAATTCATTTTACGACAACCTTTCATGTAATGATTTAAATACATGTAATTTACATGTTTTCAGTACCGAGAGATGTTCATGTTCGCTATTGGAACAGGCATTGCGCTCATATTTCAAGCTATAAACATCATCGTAACCAACGAGGAAGATGAGAAGATGCTGCCGTTGCTATGGTGATATATTGCTCAAGTCTCGCATCGATGATTGGTCTAGATACTGGAACTTCACTTGTACCTACTTCCTCAGTCAGGTGAAGTTTGTTTTTATTACAGAGTACTTATTTTCAGTTGTTTACTATGCGTCAATCGTAGATCTGTTGAATATCGTTATTTTGTTGGTCATTCAGTAGACCACTTTTATTTCCGCTTTCTAACTCTAGTCGTGTTAATCTGATATTAACTAAAGTTTATGAAATCGTGGTTGTCATATTTTCTCAGCTAAGGTCAATAAAAAGCTGAAATATCATTGATTTTGTTAAGGAAGTTTGATATAACTACCGTACATCTTATAAGCTCTCCTACCAACAATTAATTCCGTTCTTCATCAATACGTATTGGGATGTTTAAGATTTTACCCATTTAACGAATATTTTGTGTTTTTGTCGTGTAATTTAACTATAGTGCTATCAAAAGTGTCATTCATCTACTCATAATATAAGTTGTTACTAGCGAACAATATACTAGAGATCATACAAATAAATATATATGTTTCTACCAAGACAATTCTAGCAATTAGTGTATAATATTGGATATTAAGCTTATGTGTCGGTACATACACTTCTCTGAGTTTAGTTAAAAATGTTTGAATAAGATATTATCAGAAAAGCAATTTACAATCTGATATTTTTTTCAGGAAGCTACTCAAACTAACAATAATGTGTATCGCTTTGGTGACACAATAGTCAAGAACAAAATTGACGAGCTCTTCGTGCGGTCGGCAATGATAAATTATACCAGTGACAGCTTTGTGCTTATACGTGGGACACACGCGTTCTCAGCTGACATGTTAGAATTTCTCAGTGCAATAGGTAAACTAAAAAATAATATTCACAAGTTTTAACACATATTATGGGAAAGTATTTATTGCTTTTTAGTTTTTACATGTTCCGTATGAAGCTTTGAGGAAAAACATAGGAGGAAAAAAAACACATTTCGTGTATCAATCAACAAATGATTAAAAACAGATCTGAGAGAAGAACGCTTTCCAATTCGGATATCTGCTAAGTATCAACTTACAAAATCCATTAGGTCATGTACTGAATATTTATATAAGAATTGGGGAATGCTATGTGCTATTGAAATTAAATGCCTTCACAGAGCGTAGACGTGTTATGCATATTCTAAGACCCGGAATAAATTTGGGGTTATTGTCGATTGAATTCTATTAAACGTATAAGTAAATAAAGTATATTTCTCATCATGATAAACACATGATGACCATTATACTGTGATATACATTTATTGTTTAAAATGCGAAGCGAATATTAGTTTGTTTTTTCGTCATCTGGTGGTTTATGATATGATTTGCTTAGAGCTCCGCTTTGAACCAGTCTAACATCGGAGAGTTGTGTTTATGTATTATTGATAAGGACTTGCAATTATAAAGATGTAAAATGATCGAACAGTACACTGGAGAACTTGTATAAGGAACAGTATTTGCGTCGATGTGAAAACCATAGAATATTAAAGTGGTACATAACGTGTATTAATAGAAAAGAGATTAAATAGAAACTGGTGCACTGGTAACATTTCGAACCTCTAGTTATTTCAGGCGACTTTGAGAGCATCATAAATTTGTTACAATACACATAGCCATATCTCTTATCATAATGCCATCTTTCTAGACTTTTCTTCATTTTAGTCAAACATTTTTAAATGCAGAGACAAAAATAGTGTATTGTATGTAGGCTTCAAGCTGGGATTTTTTTACCCTATTTTATAAATTGTTGCGTTTTTGTGCTTCGTGTGGACTAGTATAATTGTTTTGTGTCACACTGTTTGGCAATTTATTTCCCTTTATACAGGACCATTTGCTATATGCATAATTAGGTTACTGTACTGTCTGGGGCAGAGCATTAAGTGAGAAATCTGAAAGTTTGTTGCATTCCAGAAATTCTTTAAAATGAAATATGATATTCCATCTTTAATGCATCGAATGTTTTAAATTCAAGTATCATAGATTGTGTAACAGAAAAGGCTCTTCATAAGTCTGGAAAATGATCGTTATCTCTGTTCGTCATCTATTTGCTTGGAATTTATAAAGGAATTTTCGTAAATGTGATATAACTCGACGTCTCTTTATATTATTCGATTGTCGTACAATGTTAAATGATAAGTAATGTTTATTATTTAAACTCGATAGGTCTGTATCCGAGGGTGATACATTGTTAAACTTGTAATATTTGACAGAACATAGATGTCGTGATTTTTGATTTTCAGTTCCGCGCATAAATCTATTGTTAATTCTCGGAAATAATGACGTGAGTGCGATTCAATGCAAAAAGGCATACGTTTGCCTCACAAACGATGTCAACATTTATAATAAGATCCGTGTGATATTCTAATTGAAGGACGAAAATAGAAATATCAGTAGATATCAATCAATAGATATCGTAAATAGAGTTCGTTCGTGTCTCGTAACCTGTATATTGTTCGCCGCTCCAATGCTTTTAAATATGTACTTGCGTCCGTCTCTACACAGAAAGCCGATCAAAAGGTCTTTTGACTTCGGTTATCTTCAAGCACTCTACTGTCGTCGACATACTCTACGGACATGGCTATTTCGCAACTTAAAGGTATAACTGTTGGCGAATGTTCGGTATACATTGTACATTTACAATGATTTCGTATTAACATTATTACAATACAGTTTTACGGTATATACATTTTCGTGTGACTGTTCAATACATGCAATATCTCTGCACATAGATTGTTAACTGTGAATACAGTTCAACACAGCTGTACGCAGTAGAGCTAATTTAACTATGTGGCTGCAACATATTTACGATCTTACACAACCTTGTTTGTTTGACAATTGTATGTAAATATATCGGTAATTTGATATTTTAATAATTGTTTTTTTAGATGGACCGTATTAATGTATGATAATTTATCCTCTTTTTGGTTAATAGTTTTCCGATACTAAAGCCACTTGAACAATTGTAATTATATGTTGAGAATTCGATTCACTCGTCGAGCTTTAGCATTTATGTCATCTTTTTCCGTCTGTAAGGTTCATTTGAATGAGCTTGTTATCCCCCGCCAAAGGCGGCGGGATATATAATTAGCGTTGTCCGTCCGTCTGTCAGTCATTCCGTCTGTCAAAAAATTCAATTCAACGAATTTGCTTGTTTTAGCTTGTTTTAGACGCGCATTTAATTAGTAATTATTCCGAGCTAACCAATGTAAATTTCGGCCAGCCTTCAAACCGGTTTAAATCCTAAATGCTTTGCATTCTACGTTTCTTAAACAGCTTTTAGTATCTAACGTTTATATGTACTTATTCTCACCTCCATAACGGTAAGTTTAGAAAAAAAAATAAATAAGTTTGTCTGACGGACTCGATTATTTTTTTTAGTAGTTTATCTGATAAGTAAGCGCTTTTCCTTTACATCGAGCTTTTTTGATAAATTAAATAGTTGTGAATAACTTTCCAATTAATTTTGGTATTTAAGTCAAGTAATTGCGATAATTGAGATAAGGGCTTGAACAAATGTGTACGTTTTCCTAAATTTAGTACAGTGTACTGTATTAAAGGTACCATGACACTGGACAACAATAAAGGACCATTATATGTTTATTTACTGCTAATGCAGTTTAATTTTATTTGCACATTAAGTGCATATTTTTTAACTAATAAGTAGCATATTTTTGAATGATTGTACTCTTAGACAGATCGACATTGTCACACACCCGTTCATTCACATCTGGACGCAAAATCTTGGTACATTGAATAAGCAACGATATAACGATAGACAGTAAATGAAAATCATTTTTAGAATTCACAGTTCGTTCTATCTATTTTGTGTGGAATTAAGCCCTTTGTTGTCTTCTAGAAGTCATTCTTGGATAGTATAGGTAATCGTATATTTCTCTAGGATATTTTCTAGCATAGAATGTTTGAAAGAAAGAAACGAACACAGACGAATTGATTTATCCATGTAATGTATTAATGTAGTTCATGCGTATTTACAAATTAACAGACAAATACTAACTCATTTAACTAATAGTAATTAAAAGTATAACACACATACACACCTTAACTTTTATAACATAAAGCGAGTAACGTTTCTTCAAAATCAAGTGCATATTGTGAGACAAAAACATGGACACGTGAAGATAATCCATTATCACTCAATCATATCAACTTATCCTTATACATGCTGTAATCAGCATGACCACATGCCAACAATAATTTTACAAATTTTGTTTTATTTTTTTTGCACATATTTTGTTTTTTAATACATAGATATACCTACACTTCAAAAAAAATAAAATTGCATGCGATTTAACAATACTTATACTATAGGTATATCGTACGACAATTCGTATAACTAAATAATAACTTGCTGTATGAACTACATAATGATCCTCTTAATAATAGTTTAGTTTTAAATTACACAATAATCATACATTGCTTTGTACAATAAATGAAGCATAATTTATAAAGACTGCTGTAACAACTAAAATACATTATTATTAGACATAAAATTTCGCGACTTTACATTAATGGAATGAATTATTCGTTCAAGTTATCCTATACTTAAATGATGCTTTTCTTCTATATTTTAACGTTTTTTGGACCATCATAGAGATAAGATTATGGTACCATGCTTCAAAATGAAATAACAATATTAAACCCTACCCGGTTTTTTAAACAACAATGAAAATATTGAAAATAGCATTCATACAGAAAATAAATATACATAAAGGTCATACATAGTTAATTTATTTTACGTGACATAATTTAGTTAAACAACTGTAAATCATTGTAGTAAAGAAAACATATATTTTAAAACATTAAGCACCATCTATTGTTCCTTTAAATGCAATATTGACATACAATTGCACTAAAACGCGGTTGAATGATCATTTCCCCATTCTTCCTCATAACAAAAATTTCGAGTATGTGAGCACTTAATCAAAACTGATAAAAGGTGTAATGTTCAATACCTATGCCAAACAGGATTGAAAATAAAGAAAGCATAATGTTTTCACAAAAGTTGATTTCGTAATAATACCAGCATTCCATTCTACAGCAGTAATTTTAACAAAACTTTATAAATTAACAAACATCCGCAACACATGTACGAAAGTAACAACCAAACTACAAATAGTTACCTTTACAAAGTAACGTATTTAAGAAACATAAACATAAATAACACTAAATATATTCGAATGAAAAAAATAACACACAAATAAATCCAAACAAATTGCAATTGAATTAGTTGATAACGACTAGAAAAACATCTAATAAATGTAATATATTAACAAAAATTATGCATATACTAAAGAACGTTGAAATATGCCCTATGGCTGCAAACACGATGGGTGGAATCACTACCATAAGATAATTATAACCGTATACAATAATTTAAAGTTAAACTTAAATTTGCGATTTTCAAACGCTACTGCAAAGTTATATATCTTATATTGAAACATCACTTGGGATATGTGGAGGTCAAGCTAACTGTTCCATCGTGGGATTTCCATTGTTGTGTTATTATTTTGAACTTAAGTTCTCCAAGTTAACCACACTTATCGGCTTTGATTACAGTTTGAATAAAGTGTTCAATAGTTATATTAGTTTGCAGACATCGTTGACCATTAAAACCAAATTGTGATAAATTAATATTTTTTAAACATTTCATTCGGCAGTCACATTCGATTTGATCAAGATAAACATTTATAAACTGATTGAAGTTAGCAGAAAGTGCACAGGGAATTGTCAGGAGTTTGGTATTACGAATAGCAAGAACCGTCAAATAAGGATTGTGAGAAAATGCATGATCCGCAATATATTCCAAAGGATTGCCATCTAGTTGTAGATAATACAGATTTGACAATTCTCCAAGAGCTTGATTATCAATTGCAACAATTAAGTTATATGAAACGTCAAGTGTTCTAAGATTAGGTGCTATGGATGCCAATGTCGACGGTATATAGAACAATTTGTTGTTATTTAAGAATAGCGTTTGTAAGTGCGGCATGGCAGTAAGCTCATCGGTGAAATACCTTATGTTATTACCTAAAAGGTTTAGCTCACTAATTCCAGAGAATACTATGCCTAAATCGGGAAAATATTCCAGTTGATTATTATCCAAAGAAAGAAACCACATATTGGCTAAAGGTCTATGACAAATGCTAAACATATCTTTTCCTCCACTAAAATGATTAGCGTTAAGATTCAAATAGTGTACATTCGATAAGTCACAGAAAGAAGCAGGAAATTCCTCTAAATTTGTCTGTACAATTATTAAGGTTTGCAAGGATTTAATCTCCGTTATGTATTCGAAATCTGAAGCTCTAATTGTGTTTGCACTGAACTGAATTATTCTTAAATCTTGAAAATTGTAAAGAAAATGTAATTCATTTGGCCAGCGACTTACTTTGTTCAGCGATATTACAAGCGTTTGGAGTGAGTCACTTATACTAAAAAGGATATTTGGATCAAAATGTAGTATGGGATTAGACCTTAGGTCCAACATATGTAAATTTGTCAAAGTAGAAATCGCCACAGGAATAGTTGTTAAACTGTTGTATCCCAGATCCAAATTAACAATAGCGTTTTTAAGTTCTTCAAAACACTCGTCGTCGATGGAAGAAAGATTATTATTGCTGAAATACACTTCCATTGAAGTTGCTGTAAGATTACGCAGGAAGCGTTATGAGTCATTTCTAAGTGTGTCTATGGCATTGTAACGGAAATACAGTTCCCGAATGGAAACACTTGTACCGGTTATATTAAAGAGTGGAACGTCTTTCAATCCTTTTGAATCGCACAATATTTGATTTGCGTTGCATCCACAGACGTTGCCTGTCGAACAGTCATTTACGTCCGATAGGAATCCTGACGTAACGCCAACCAAGAGCATCATCTACAAAAGTGCTAATTGTTAATCGAAATAACGTAATTGTTTCCGTAAAAAAACTCAATTCATTATCCGCCTGTCTGTATTGAACAATTCTATAGTTAACTAGAGTTTGTAATATAATCTTTAATTTCATGTAGAACAATCAACAACATTTTTTCATTTCAGTCCAATGTTTAAAATATCCAATATTAATATCAAAAGTTTGTGTTTTTCAATTAAAATAAAGTGATGCAATGTTGTTTACACAGCCCATGTTGTATAGAACGACAGGATAAGCTAGACTAATGCATGACTATAAATGATTGTTAAGATATAACGTACGTTTAGGTGTATTTAGACCTGTACATTCATATCACTTGTTTTTTGTTGTGAAAATGTATTTATTTGTGTATATTCATATCATTTGTATCACAGCAAATAACAAATGTTAAATAGAGGCGAAATGTTTTTCAATATATATTATTATTCTGAAAGAGTTCCTTATCAATATCCGTTATTCGGTTATTTAGGGCTAGTGACAAATGACATATACAACTTACCACTCTAGCCATACATAAACATACATGGATTGGTCAATCCAAACCATTTTCGGCTTATACTTTCATAATAAAGGGGGTCTTTGCATTTGCAAAATACATAAGGCCTGTATTATATATGTAAAGCCAGCATATACTTATTTACCTGCATTCATTTATGCAATAAAGAAGAAACAACAAATCTAACTACTAAGTTCCAAAATCATGCGTTGAAAATTACTTGAAAACTTATTGTTCCATACGTGTGATATTCCAAAACATGGACGATAGGAAACACGAAACGTCATCCGATTATCATAACATGCGCCTGTCGTAGCTGTTCATAGCTGATTAACGAGCGAATTGTTCGGTAAAATATAATCTTCTATTTCAGTGTTATGTGACACATATTATGTTTGTATCCGAAGTTCATAGTGTTCGATCTAAAATCACTAATTATACAATCAAGTACCTGCATCTGAAAGTATGCATGCATTGTTGACATCATGGTGTTTGATTTCAGCTGCAAGTTTCTAAGTATATGTGTCTTTTGGAAATCCACGGTCCCGATCCTCTCAAACGTATGTTCCGGCTTACGCTCACACGAACAATGCGAAGTTACGACTGAACTTGTTGCTTAAATATATACCTGTCAAATATCGGTCAGTTTTCGGTATACATTATGATGGGAAATAACAGATTGTCAATGATTGGGTTGTTGCAATCTTAGCATATTTAGCGATGTCGAATTAGTTTAGTCACGATTGTGTGTGCTCATGTCAGCAATATCAGTTTTGTCAAATGTTATTGCGACTGAATACTTCGACGATAGGATATTTTTAAAAAACGAAACAGCAATTTTATAATATTTAAGCTCGCTATATTTGGTATATATTGCTTGTGCAAAACCTGATTAAAAGTGACACAAGGAATAACTGAGGCTATACATGCACATACAACTTTACAAAAATAGTGCACTTTGTTTAAAGGAAGTTTTATTAGTATATCTTGACGAACTGTGAAATATGTGGTCACCATATTCACGGTAGACATGTTGATTTGTAATGTTTATATATAATCAATTTTAGATTACCTCAACTTGTGTTACCAGCTTACTTGTGAGATGACGGTGTTAAAGATATTCTATACTAGTTTCAAAATATAATTATGGTGTTTTGTTACTATTTATTACCTTTTTTGTGTAACAACAATATCAAACTCTTAACGGCGCTTTATTTCCTTTACATGATGATTGTAACCACAAAGCAATGTGGTAAAATATCTATCTATACCGGGTAGATTTATAGAAGTTATAAACTATCTCTAAATAAGATATATTTCACCCTTCAAATGCACATAATTAATAATGACAGACACATTATATTAAATAAAACGCTGTGTTCGTGATATTCTCGTCAAATGTGTATGCTTCAGTAATTACTGTTTGTCAGTCAATTATATCTATCAACAATATGAGCCAAACATTTATATATAGCATCCATTTCATGTTGCTCACATGATAAGTTAATTTTACGTTGAAATTCAATAACTGTTTCTGATTTACATCGAATCAAGGTTGTAGAATTACCCATTACACTTAACTAAACAAAAAGAAGACTAATTTACAATCGTCTGTTTTAGTAATGCCATTTCATCAAGATAGGTTTATTTGTTTAATAGATATCTTTATAAATGTTGTGTCAAATCAGTAGTCTTTTCAACGTTTTGCAAACTGCAAATATAAAGAAATCGTTTGTAGTTGACAATTCGTTCACTAAAATGCACGAATCTCATTAATTTGGGGGAAGAAACCGTATTTGCGCATGCGTGTCTGATCGATTGCTGTTGAAACCACGTGAGTATAACACATTTATAACAAGTATACAATACAAACAATATACCTGGTAGCCTACATAGTTATTTTATTATGTATGGCTCATAAAACTAGTCAGAAGCGCAACCGCGCATTTTGGCAAATGGCAGGTTACCTGCAAGAGTATTGGATACTTTTCTAACGCAACACTATTTGAACTTGAAATTTCTCTCTAGTTTAGATTTTCATTTAAAATTTAGGATGTGATCATTTGACTACATTCGGTGCAAGCTAACGATATACTCATTTATTCGTGACCATCGGACGCTAAAGCACGTGGGGGTAAGTAGCATGCAATTTGTTTTAATGCGCGCTTGCGCTTCTTAATATTCATTTGAGCCATACATTTTTATTAAATTAATTTTATGTTTTCCTGGTGTGAGAACCCACATACAATGATGAAATTGAAATAAATTTAGAACAATATTGGGTTCCACTTTTTTCACGTGCAACGAGACGAAACTATACATACCCCACGTGCTAAAGCGTACAATCGTCACAGGTGAGTGATTGTATCGTGAGCTTGCACAGAATGTAGTCAAATGATCACATTAACAAAAAAAAATAAATCTTAACTCATGACTGAGATATTCAATATTAAAAAGTGTTGCGTTAGAAAAGTCTCCAAGTGTTTATGAAACAAACTCAACATAAATTAAGTAAAGAAATAATGTTTAGTATAAATTTGACATATTTCTGCACGTCTTTGATTATTCTCATTTAAGTTTTTTTTTCGCTAAATGAATGTGAGAAAGAAAAACAAAAACGTTCAAATCTCATTTGGTAGGGATTTAAAGGATTCCAAAACATACTTTTCTCTTGCGAAATGAATGCCCCAATAGAATAACGGTATTCCACTCGATCGCTTTAATTGTTTGATTGCGTTGCTAACGCCGGATGTGAACGTGTTCGCATATACGTGCGCAAGCGCGTGTATGCAATAATTGCTCATAAGCAACAGGGCCTTAACGTTTGCTACATGAATAGGACTAACAATAACTAGATATTGTATGTGCTTATGGAAACAAGCCCGGCGATAAAACTGTTGTCTTATCGTTGTTTGCACCAGGGCATGTTAGATTATATCAAAGTTAAAACAATTCCCTGTGTGTGCATGTCATGTATTGATTAACACTATACTCGGTATTTTCTCTGCTTTAGTTATTAGAAAAGAACAGAAAGGCTGTTCGAACATTTTTATGGTTTCATGACAATTCAATTTGTTTTTAAGAGATGACTACGACAGAGATCTTGTGTTTTTGTTTTTGTTTTAAGCTGCATAACACAGTATAAATTAAACCGTTGTTTTAATTATTTAAAACAATGTATAGCCTGACGAATACGCATTAGCAAACGCGTCTATATGGTGCTTTTCCATGTCAGTTTATGTCTCGTTATTAGTTTATTGTTCGTCTCTCCCGCGGCTTCTGAATATGTACCTGATTACTTAGATGTGAACTTGAGTCCCTACAAAGAAAGGCGGTCAAAAAGTCATTTGAACTCGGTTATCTTATAGCACTTTTCTGTCGCCGACACGCTTTACGGACATGGCCATTTCGCAACTACAGTGTATAACTTTTGGAGTTAGTTCGGTGTACATTTTACAATGCACATGCATATTAATTGCATATTTACTTCATTACAATACAGTTGTACTATATATACATTTTTTTGTGACTGTTTAATAAAAGCAATTTCGCTTCACACATATGATTAGTTTACTGAGGATACAGTTCAACACAGCTATACACATAAGAGATTATTTTAATTATGTGGATGAAACATACGATCTTACACAACATTGTTTGTTTGACAATGTTCTGTAGCTATATATCGGTAACTTGAGATTTTTTTTAGATGGAACGTATTAATTTGAATGCTAATTTTTCCCCCTTTTTTTAAAATAGATTTCCGCTACGTAAGTCACTAGAACACTTAATTTATGTGTGAAGTATTCTATTCACTTGTCGCTCTTGAACATTGTCTGTCTGAAAGGTTAATTTGACTGAGCTTGTTTTATTGTTTTAGACGCGCGTTTATTTTTTTATTTATTCTGAGGTAAGTGTGCACTCGGCTGGCCCTCAAACGGTTTAAATTCCAAATGCTTTGTATTGTACGTTTCAAAGCTTCGGTCCCAGTTTTATTCATTTTATTTTTAATTGGTATTCAGTGACAAGGTTTCTAGAGTTATACCGTTTGTTATAATATAAATATTTGAAATGTCTTTATATCATGATTTTGGTGCTATTGCTTATCAAGATTAAAAAAATATCTTCACATGGAACATCTGGGCGTTCAGGGAACTATTGGTATACCTCTTTGGGTTAATGTGTTTAAAATAAAATGATCGAAGATCGGCCTTGCTTGACAGCATTATGTAGCTATGTTCCCACGGGTACACATTGGCGTTCAGGAAACAGTGGGAAAGACCGTGTTGGGTAAAAGTGTTGATTTTCTGGAAATCATTCTGTACAGCATTATGTAGCCGAGCTGATTTCAGTATTACACCTATTTGTACTGAGTAGATGCATTATGGTATTCGTTTTATGGAAATACAGATTACTTATATATTTCACATTCAATAATTGGACACATTATTTGCTTCACAAATAGTCGGTATTTAACACTATTTAATTTCAAATATTCGTAAGTGACATTTGCGCTTACAAGGTACATGCTTTTAAGAACACGTACTTTATAAACAAAACAAGATAATAATAGATACTGTAAATAGGATATACACATAAATAAAATTTTTTAATACAAAGTATTATGCATAACCTTTAGTTAGAAATACTTTCATCGAAAATATATCACTACGTTGTTACTTGGAAAATGGTATTATCTGCAAACATTTCTTTCTTGAGCGCTTTTAAGGCACATTTTGACAGTTTTGATTTTATTCAATTTTATAAAGTTTTCAGTACGCTTATATTTAGCATCTTTTCAAATTCATTTATCTGTGAACCAGGTAAGTCGAATGGCAATGTATACAATTATGTGCAGATAATATCGCAAATATGAAAAAAGTATAACCGCCAACGAACATAAATTTATTTCATTTCCTTGTTTTTTCTCGTAATAGACCACTATATTTAATTTAGAAAAAGAAAACGTTTCTTGTTTTATCACGAGGCAAAACTATATAATTTATATCCGTCATACGCACATTATCACTGCCAAGACGAAAATAAACTCTGCAATCTGATAACATTTTATATACATTCGTATGATCGGGACTACGGAATACTGCACCCTCAAATCACAAGTTAAGCGACTGTGTTATGAACTATATGATTTTCAAAATCATATAAACATTAAAGCGCTCCAATAGATCTTTATTATTAAAAAGGTATCAATCCAAAAGTTTAAAACGTTTAAAGAACCGACGAATTCTCATCTAGCAAATGCATTTAATTTATCTTAAATTATAATGATGATGTTTTATGAATATCTTATTAATTGATTTAACATATATATTTGCATGTCATTAACTTAAATTACGAACGAAGTGTACAATATATTTTCAACTTGACATACTTTCAAATTCTATATTAAAAAAAAAATTGTTCATAATGTCTAGCAAAAACACATGGATTTAACCTACCTTAGGAGTCATAATAAATGCATTATTTTTTTAGAGTGGCTTGATTTAGATGATATAAATCATATTTTCGTTTTTAACACATTTTGAGTTTGAACAATTAAAGTCATGGAAGTCCCAAATGTACAAATATGTGCCAAACCGATTGATATAAAATACAGCGACTGTGTATTTCGTATCGCATTTTTGAAAGCACAAAACAATATCTAGCATATTGTTTATATGGATATCCAAATATATTGAGGTAAAGGGAGGAGTTTGAAAAAACCAAATATCTTATGCCGCAAAAATACTTACTAATAAAACTAACCATTCATCTTTTGAGACAACAGTGGTATATTGAAATGATCAGGTTACAGAACACTGATATTTTTGATTAATTGTTCTACTGTACAGATTTAATTCGACTATAGCCTACTTACATTTAACCACTTTTTCACTTGTCTTACTGCTGACATATATAGACTGCAAACTAACAATGTGCAATTCATACATTAACGAGAAAATCAAGTAAGGTAAAAGCTTTTTTACTTGTTTTGGAATGATATATATAGAACATTTGGGATCAATTAATTTACTTAAAATTTCCAACATGTCAGTAAAATAAAATTCTAATAATTTTAAGACAAACTATTTTGAAATGATTTAAAGACATGTTATTAACATATTTTCAGTACCGAGTGCTGTACATGTTCGCTATTGGAACAGGCATTGCACCCATGTCTCAAGTTATAAACACCATCTTAAAAAACGAGGAAGATGAGACTGTTATTCGCCTTCATTACGGGTGTCGTTGCTTTGGTGATATATTGCTCAAGTCTCGCATCGATGATTGGTCTAGATACTGGAACTTCACTTGCACTTACAACCTCAGTCAGGAATAGTTTTTTTTTTGATATTTCAGGTTACATATTTGCAGTTGTTTAGTACATGTATGCGCCAATCGTAGATTTGTTAAATATCGGCTTTTTTTTGGTCAGTAGATAGACCACTTTTGTTTACGTTTTCTAACCTCAGCTGTTTTCATCTGATCTTCACCAAAGGTGGCGAAATCGTAGTGGTTATATAATCTCAGCGATGGTTCATAAAATGCTGAAATACCATTAGTTAGTGGGTTTTGCTATAACTGCAGTCAATCTTTTTTAGCTCTCTTAATAACAATGCATTCTGTTTTTTATCGATATTGGTATGTTTAAGATTTAAAGATTTAACATAGAATGGAAATACCCATCTAACGAATATTTGTGTTTTTGTCATGTAATTAAACTATAGTGCTATCAAAAGAGTCATTCAACTACTTATACCGTCAGTTGTTAGTAGAGAACAGTATACTAGAGATCATACAAATACATTTATGTTTCTACATAGACAATTCTAGCGACGATATGATTAATGTTTAATATTGGATATTAAACTAATATTTCGGTACATACGCTTCTCTGTGGTTAGTTAAACATTTGTCAAAGATATTCACAAAAAACTATTAGCAAGCATATTTGTTTTCAGGAAGATACTCAAACCAACAATAAAGTGTATCGCTATGGTGACAAAATAGTCAAGAACAAAATTGACGAGCTCTCCTTGCGGTCTGCAATGATAAATTATACCAGTTACAGCTTTGTGCTTATATGTGGAACACACGCGTGCACAGCTGACATGTTAGATGTTCTCCGTGCAATAGGTATACTAAAATATAATATTCACAAGTTTTAACACAGTTTATGGGAAAGTATTTATTGCTGTTTATATGTTCCATGGGGAGTTTTGAAAAAAAAACACAGTAAGGAACCAAAACCATTTCTTGTATCAACAAACCAATTCTAGTGTCGGATGTCTACTTATCACAACTTACAACATCAATTCGGTCATTTGCATAATATTTTTTATAAGAATTGTTGAATTATAAGTGATAATAAAATTAAATTCCTTCAGAGCGCATACACTTGTTGGGCATATTCTAAGACTCGGAATTAATAATGGATTATTGTCGATTGAATTCTACTTTACTCTTTAAGTAAATATACTTTCATCCTAACATCATGCTTAACGTATGATCCCCACAATACAGTGATATATAATTATTGTTCAAAATGCAATGGGAATATGAGTATGTTTTCATCATCACGTGGTTAAAGCTATCGGCAGTAATTTGCTTAGAGCTCCGCTTTGAACCAGTCTAACCTCAGAGAGTTGTGGTCATGTATTATTGATAAGGACTTAAGCTGTTTGTTTGCCCTATTTTATTAATTGGTGCGTTTGTGTGCGTCGTGTGTACTAGTATTGTGACACACTGTTTGGCAATTTATTGCCTTTTATACCGGACCATTGATTGTTATAGGCCTAATAAGGTTATACAGTACTGGTGGTGCAGCTGAAGTTTCACTTTGTATAAAATGTGTTAATATGTACATTTAGGTTCAAGGATATTGATACGTTTCTAAAATAAGACGTAGCTCGATTTGAAGGAGAGCAATCGACACCTATAACGTCAGGCCAAAGGGGAAGATTAAGTGTAACATTTAAATATTCTTAATTTAATAATGCGTGTTTGTTTAAACATTATATTGTAATTTATAGCCAAAGCAGTCAAGGAAATCCAATCATGTTTGCACATAAATGCAAATACAACGACAGCCATCGTTGTTTTCGAGTGCGTGTCCTGTATACTAGTTGTCATCATTTGGCCTGAATGTGATAATCTGTAATTTTGAGTAAATCAGTTAACATTTGCTAGTATCGCATAGGACAGTCCAGTATGCCCTGGACAAACTATAGTATCATTAAGTCAGTAGGTTTCTACACACAGACATTATATTAACCCTTTAATGATTATGAATGATAACCGACACGATTTTTTGACATTGTTTCTAAACTGAGCTATCACCATGACCCTTATCATATGTACTCAATTAAGAACTTAAGTTGCATCAGAAATCAAAACAACCATATTTAAGCACCAGGCCATTAATGTACACTTGGAGTCTTTTCCAACGCAACACTTTTCAAACTTGAATATCTCAGTTATGAGTATGGATCTAGTTTTATAAGATCTAGTTTTTGGCATCTATTTAAAGAAAGTGGAACGAAGAAATGCAACATAATAATAGAACAGTCAAATAGCCAAGGCCGTCTGTAGTTCGTTTCATCATAACGGTCACCAGATACTGTTTAGCAAATATAAGTTGTTTTTGCATTAAAAGAGACACTATGCAAATATGAACGAAACTTGTCATACATTCATTCACAGATTCCATTTATTTTTAATATTCTGTTCAAATAAAACAATATCGTACGATGTCATTCAAAGCTGTATATAGCCGTTCTTGCAAGATAAACAAAACAAAATTTAGTTTTTACTTTCCGATAAATTGTTGTATTAAATATTTTCTTGTAAGTGGTAAATTGTATAAGTGACATGCCATCTAAATTGTTTTAAGTCGTCTTTGTTCATCATCAAGGCATTTGTTTACTTACATTTGTATTGGTCCCTTTTTCTGCGTCTCATTGATAGTTTGAACAGCACTGTTCTGTTTGTTTTCCAGTGTATTGTGCTAGTCAAATTTTCAATGCTTATGACCATTTTATTTATAATTGAGTATTTTGATATACAATTGTTCACCATGGTGATGGTATGATTTGGTGTATTGGTGTACTGGCGCCTTTGAAGATCAAGCCAGGCCTTCCAACGCATCAACGTTCCACAACGATTATATTAGAGCGACACAACGACACATTTCCCCTTGCCTTAACGACAACTTGACACTTGGACAAATTCCGCTATGGCGGCCCTTTTTGTCTTTTCGGCGTCATGGTGGGTTTCAGGGGCGCAAATACGACATCATGCCAGAACAAAAATGAGCTCCGATACAACACTTTACATGTCAGTCGTGTGTGTCGTCCTTTCGCTTTTGGAGATGGTTTGAACACAACAAAAAGCTAGAACGACACATTGCAAACACCAAACACGCCAATTAATTGGCACAAGAACGAAACATTTATTGTATTTGTTCGGGTACAAACTGTTCGTATTGGCGCTCTTTTTTGTCGTTATGGCATAGTGGTGCGCACTGAATGGCAAAAATATGCCGACACGCTTAAACGACCTGTATCTGTCATTCTGGTTTATCTGTGTGTTTTGCGCCCTTCAAACTCATTAACACGACATAACGCGACAGTTAAAGCTTCAACACGCTCACCGCAACAAATATCATCCAGCGAGTCCAATTGGATCCAGCGTCAATTTTAGTATTTATATAATCTGTGATCGGTATGTACAGAACTTAACTTTCTTTCCCTGGTACACAAATGTCTATCACGTCAACCTCCTTACATGATAACATCTCACAGTTACAACCTAAAACGCTTGACTAATGTCCACGTGGATGGGAACAGCAACAGAGGTCAGGGCAAATGGGAATGTTTCATGACGAGAGTTATACATGGAACCAGTCTTCAGGCTGCTTAAAACCTGTCAAGATGAAGAGTCTGAGAACGGAAAAGTATAAACGGCAGCAATTGTGTTTCCGTTCGAGTTAAGTGTCTTTATATATGGGGCTTTGGTCAGAACAATACGTGAGACATCTGAAAGTGTGATGCATTCCTGACTGAGTCTTAGCCATGACAACACATATGATATTCATCTTTAATCCATCGAATGTAAATTTGAAATCCTATTTATTGTTTAATAGAGACGACTCTTCATAAGTCTGAAAAATGATCGGTAAATGTAGCTAATTTTCGTACGGGTGATGGAGCTCAACGTTTCTTTTCATAAACCGATTGTCGTGCAATATTAAATAATAAGTAAGGTTTATCATTTAATCTGGATATGTCTGTATCTGAGGGCGATACATTGTTTTCCTGGTTATAACTGACAGTACATAGATGTCTTGATTCCACACACACATCTATTTTCACGTCTCAAATATGATGAATTAATTAAGAGTGTGCCATTTACAGCAAAAAGGCAAACGTTAGCCACACAAACGATGCAAACACTTAAACATAGATTCGTGTGGTATTCTAATTGAATGACAAAAGTCGGTTATCTTATAGCCCTCTATTGTCGCCGACACGCTCTACGGACAAGGCCTTTTTGCAACTCAAATATATAAATGATGGCGATAGCTATGAATAATTTTTACAATGAACATTAAATTCATATTCACTTCATTACAATACAGTTTAACTATATATGCATGTCGTTTTGACTGTTCAATTAATGAAATTTTACTGCACATATAAAGTTAGTTTACTCTGAAGAAAAGTTCAACAAAGCTGTAAGCAGTAAAGTAACTTTTAATTATGTGAATGAACCATATTTAAGTTCTTTCAAAACCTAGTTTGTTTGACAATTTTCTGTAGACATATCGTTAAATTGATAGTTTAATATGTTGTTTATAAACGTATTTTTTTTGTACGTTAACACACCCCCTTATTGTATTAAACGAATCCCGATACTTACGTAAATAGAAAACTTAAATGTCTGCGGTATTCGATTCACACGTCATTAATGTTTTCATTTTCTGGCTGCTTAGGTTCATTTAATAGAGCTTGTTCTAGACGCGCCTTCAATGTGTAATTAATTCCGCGGTATGTGTCAGGTTCGGCTAGCCCTCAAACCGGTCTAAATCCCAAATGCTTTGCATTCTACGTTTTAAAGCTGTGCGCCCAGTTTCATTAATTTTATGTTTATAGTTGGTGATCTGTGACAAGGTTTCGAGAGTTGTATGGTTTATAATAATATACATTTTTTGCATTTTTTTTGCAATTGTGTTATTCTTCATAGTCTTGGAGTTTATTCTCATGTAGTCCCATGTATCAAGCTCGTTATAATAAATAAAACAAACTGGCGTAATATCATGCATTTGTTGGCGTTGATATTCATGCTTTTAAAATAATGTCACACAGGCATAGCTTGACGTTCAGGGAACAGTTTGAAGACCTTGTTGTGTTAATGCGTTTAAAATGAACTTATCGCAAATCGGCTGTTCTACTTATCGCAAATCGGCTGTTCTGGAAACCATTTTGTACAGCATTATGTAGCCGAGCTGTTTTCAGTATTTTACTTATTTGTACTGAGTAGAAGCATTCTGGTATTCGTTTTATGGAAATACAGATGTATTACATATTTCACGTTAAATAAAGGACACTTTATTCCTTCTCAATTAGTCGGTATTTAAAACTATAATCGTCGGGGATACCGAATATTGCATCCACAAAAACAAGTTAAGCAACCGTTTTATGAACTAAATGAATGATACAAAATGTAAACATTAAAATGCTCAAATTTATTTATTGATTTTAAAAGGTATCAATCCTTAATTTTATAACGTTTAATGTACGGACGAATTCTTATCTAACAAATGAATTTAATTTAGGTTAAATTATAATGATGACGTTTTATGAATCTCGTACCTACTTTTTCTAAAGCTATATTTTCCTGTCATTAACTAAAAGTACGAACGAAGTTTACACTATAGCTTCAATTTGTCAGACTTTGAATTTGTATATTAAAAAAGTATTGGTCATCATGTTTAGCAAAACATATGCATGTTACCTAACTCTTGAGTCATAGTTAATGCTTTGTTTCTGAGAGTGGCTTGCTGTATATGATGTATTGCATATTTCTTTTTTTTAACATATATTAGTTTTGCAAAATGTAAGTCATGGTGGCCAAAAATGTACAACTATGTGTCAAACCGCTTGATATAAAATACAGCGGTCATGCATTGTGTATCGCTATTTAAGAAAGCATACAACATTCTGTCGAATTTTATTTATTTGGACATCCTTATATATTTAGGTGAAAAGATTTTGCAAAAACTAAACATCTGATAATGTGTCGAAATAATACACGAATATATATTCAACATTTAAAATGCACGTTGAATATTTGGGTGTGATGAGTTAATGCTTTGGATACATACGTTTTTAATTGGTTCTCCCGAAATATGCTAGCACAGTATCTTAAACATAATGCTATTCTGACCACGTTATGTTTGGGACATCCTTATCAAAATGGGTATTTTATACAATCGTGTCTTGTCTACATTGCTCTCACTATTTGAAACTTAAGGACAACTCACTATCTTAGTTGAAGTTCTAAATTCACGGTCCACTTTTGAAACATATATGACCTTAGTTAGCATTGTTTCTTTATGAATTTAGAATCATCACACTTGTGATGAAAACATTATTTACATCCTTAACTATAATTTTCGAGTTAACGAAATGTTTGTTGGTTTATGTCGTTTTTATTCACAATAAGTAATTACATGTCTTAAACAGCTTTTACATATCAAACGTTTATATTTACTAACTCTCACATAAAATCACGGTAAATTTATTGGAAAAAGAGTTTGTCTAAAGGAATAGATATATAAGTTTCAATAATTTAACAGACAAAAAAAAAGCTTTTCCCTTAAAGAGAGATTCGGTGACAAATTAAAATGTGAATATTGGTATTTAAGGCAAGTTATTATATACTGATTATTGAGTTTACTTTTATGTGCATATTAATCGCATAATTTTAACTTCCTAGTAGCATATTTTAAATGATTTTATTCCAGACAGATCGAAATTGTTACACCCTCGTTTGTTTCATTTCCGTCTGGACACAACATCTTGGTAATTTGAATAAGTAACGATATTAAGATAGACAATACATGAAAATCAGATTTTAATTCACATTCCGTTCTATCAAATTTGTGTTAAATAAAGCCCTCTGTTGTCTTTTAGAAGTCAGTCGTTGCAGAGTTTAAATCTCTATATATAAGCATATAATTATTGAAAGAAATAAAACAAAACGAATTTATTTATCCATCTGATGTATTTATATAGTTCATGCTTATTTGCAAATGAGCAGACAAATTATAACTCATTTAACCAATAGTACAACGTATAACGTACATACACAGTTAACCTTTATTACACACAGGCGCGTAACGTTTCTTAAAGATCAGGCTCAAAATGTGAGACTAAAAAAAATTGAAACGCGAATATAATGCATTATTGCTCAATCGTATAAAGTTGTCCTCATACATGCTTCAAAAAACATGACCATATGCCAATAATTACTTTATAAATTTTGTTTTATTTTTTAACACATATAATTTTTTCTTAAAATGCTATGATTAGACATGACGCCACAAATATTAATATACATACACGTTCAACAAAATAAAACTGCCTGTCGGTCAACAATACTTATAATATATGAATATCATAAGCCTATTTGTATTACTTAATAATAACTTGCTGTATGACAACATAATGATCTTCTTCCTAATTTAATTAAGTTTTAATTAACACAATAAACAAACATGGCAATGTGCAATAATCGAAACGTAATTTATATAGTCTGTACAAGCTCATATACATTATCATTGGACATAAAATACCGCGACTTAATATTCATGTAATGCGTTATTCGTAAAACTAATCATTACTTAAATGATGCTTTTCTTCTATATTTAAGTGTTGTTGGAAAACTGCAAAGACATTAGAACCACAATTAACGTATTGACAATGGTATTTATACAGAAAATTAATATGCATCAATGTAATACATAGTCAATACATTTTACGTGGTATATTTCATACACAAAACATTGTTCCATACAAAACATATTATTTAAAAACATTAAACGCTATAGAATGTGCTTAATTACACTTAAACGTGATTTTATAATTATTTCCCCATTCTTCCTCATAACGAACATTTCTAGTAACTAAGCACTTAATCAAAACTGCAAAAAGTGTCATGTTCAACATTTATGGAAACACGGTTTAAAATTTGATTTTGTTATAATACATGAATTCCATTTTACAATAATAATTTCAGCAACAATTTATAAATTAACAACCATCAGCAACATATGTACGAAAATAACAAAAAACAACTAGAAATAGTTTCCTTTCAAACGTAACGTATTAAAAAATACACTAAATATATTCTCGTGAAAAACACACAAATAAATCCAGACGAATTGCAATTGAATTAGTTAATGACGACAAGAAAAACATCTAGCGTAATACATTAACATTTTTGACAAAAATTCATGCATACACAAAAGGACGTTTAAATAGGCCTTAGCTGATATGCGAACATGCTGCATGCACGATGGGTGGTATCACTACCATAAGATAATTTAACCGTATAAATTAGAACTAAAATTTGCGATTTTTAAACACTACTCCAAATGTAGATATCTTATATTAAAACATCACTTGGGATATGGGGAGTTCAAGCTTACTGTTCCGTCGTGGGATTTCCATTGTTGTTTTATAAGTTTGATTGTAAAGCCCCATTAACACTCAAATCAATGAATATTCCGTAAACTATTTCGTAAAATAACGTTAACCCATAAACAATCTTGAAACATACATTTAACAAGATAAAAAAGGCTCGTTTTTTTGTGGGACAATAAATTCCATTTTAGTTTCCGTCAACGATATCTATTCATACGACACACGAATACCACTTGGTACATGAACATGTGTTGAATATATTGTCAAACAAAAAATAAAAAAGAGCATTTTGTATCTTGTTAAATCTATTTCACCAGACTACATCGAGCGTTGCAATTTTTGCTTTTGCTATAAGGAGCACTGATTGTTTTAAGGGTTATTTTTTTTTTACGAAATATTGTACGAAATATTCGTTGATTTTGAGTGTTCATGGGGCTTTAATTTCTACAAGTTAACCACACTTATCGGCTTTGATTACAGTTTGAATAAAGTGTTCAATAGTTATATTAGTTTGCAGACAGTGTTGATCACCAATTATAAGATTTGATAAAGTAATATTTTTTAAACATTTCATTCGGCAGTCGCATTCGATTCGATCGGTATACACATTTATTAACTGATTGGAGGTAATAGAAAGTGCGCAGGGAATCGTCAAGAGTTTGGTATAACGAATTAAAAGAAACGTCAAATTAGGATTGTGAGAAAATGCATGCTGCGCAATATATTCCATTGGATTTCCTGATAATTCTAGATATTCCAGATTTGACAATCCTCAAAGAGATTGATCATCAATTTCAACAATAAAGCTATGTGAAACGTAAAGGTTTCTAAGATAAGGTGCTATGGCTGCCAATGCCGACGGTAAATAGAACAATTTGTTGTAACTTTAACTTAGCGTTTGTAAGTTCGGCATGGCAGTTAGCTCATCGGTGAGATACCTTATGTTATTGCTTGAAAGGTATAGCGTATTAATTTCAGAGAATGCTATGCCTAAATCGGGAAAATATTCCAATTGATTATTTTGCAAAGAAAGAGTCGACATATTGGCTAAAGGTCTATAACAAATGCTGAACATATCTTTTCCTCCACTAAAATGATTAAAGTCAAGATTCAAATAGTGTTCATTCAATAAGTCACAGAAAGGAGCAGAAAATTCATCTAAATTTGTCTGTATAACCATTAAGGTTTGCAAGGATTTAATCTCAGTTATGTATTCGAAATCAGAAGCTCTAATTGTGTTTGCACTGAACTGATATATTCTTTAATCTTGCAAATTGTAAAGATAATGTAATTCATTTGGCCAGCGACTTACTTTGTTCAGCGATATTTCAAGCGTTTGGAGTGTGTCACTAATACTTAAAAGGATATTTGGATCAAAATTTAGTATGGGATTGGAACTTAGGTCCAACATATTTAATTTTGTCAAAGTAGAAATCGCCACATGAATAGTTTTTAAACTGTTGTATGCTAGATCCAAATTTACAATAGCGTTTTTAAGTTCTTCAAAACACATGTCGTCAATGGAAGAAAGAATATTATTGCTGAAATACACGTCCATTGAAGTTGCTGTAAGATTACGCAGGAAACTTAATGAGTCATTTCTTAGTTTGTATATGGCATTGTAACGCAAATCTACTGCCCGAATGGAAATACTGGTACCGGTTATATTAAAGATTGGAACATCTGTCAATTGCCTGTCATAGCACGATATTCTTTCGTTGTTGCATGAACAGACGTTGCCTGTCCAACAGTCATTACGTCCGATATTAATCCTGTCGTTTCGCAAGCCATGAGCATCATCTGCAATAAGTTCTAATTGATAATCGAAATAACGTTATTGGTGCCATAAAAACAATCCATTATCCGCATGTCTGCATTAAACAATTCTATAGTATATAAGAGTTTGTAATATATTCCTAATTTCATGTAGAACAATTAACAGCATTATTTCATTTCAGTGCAATTTTTTTAAACACATATCGATCATTAATACGCAGTATGGTTATAAATAATAATATATCAAATATAAATACGAAAAGTCTGTGTTTGTTTTGTCAATTAAATAAAGTGATGCAATGTTGTTCACATAGCCCATGTTGTACCGAAGACAGAATAAGCTAGAATAATGCATGACTATAAATGATGGCTAAGATATGACGTACGTTAAATTTGATTCATTCGTGTATATTTATTTCATCATTTGTGTCACAGTAAATAACAAATGTTAAATAGAAGCGAAATGTTTTTCATTATATGTTTTTATTCGGAAAGAATTCCTTGTCAATATCAGGTAGTCGGTTATTAAGGGCAAGTGACACATGACATATACAAATATTGACAACTTATCGCACTAGCCATACATAAACATACATGGATCGGTCAATCCAAACAATTTTCGGCTTAAATTTTCATAATAAAGAGGCTTTATGAATTTACAAAATATAAATAGCCTGTATTTTATATGTAAATCCAGCATTTACTTATCTACCTGCATTCATAACAAATGCATGTCTTTATGCAATAAAGAAGAAACACATACATAAACTACTCAGAACCAAAATCATACGTTAAAAACTACTCTAATTGCTAATTGTTCCATACGCGTGATATTCCAAATCATGGATAATAGGAAAACCATGGCGTCATCCGGTAATTATGACATGCGCCTGTCGAAGCTGTTCTAGCTGATTAACGAGCGAATTGTTCGGTAAAATATATTCGTCCATTTCAGTTTTATCTGACACATATTATGGTTGTATCCGATGTTCATAGTGTACGATCTAAAATCCCTGTAATAATAAAATCAAGTAACTTCATCAGAAAGTATGCACGCATTGTTGACATCATGGTGTTTAATTTCAGCTGCAAGTTTCAAGTGTAGTTGTCTTTAGGAAAACCACGGTCCCGATCCTTTTAAACTTTTGTTCTGGCTAACGCTCAATCGAATAATGCGAAGTTACGACTGAACTTATTGATTCTTTAATATATACCGGTCAAATATTGGGCACTATAAAGTCAACAGCATTATGAGAAATAACAGACTGTCAATCATTAGATTTCGTCAATCTAAACCTGTCTAGCGATGTCTAATTAGTTTAGTCACGATTATGTATGCTAATGTCAGCAATTATCAGTTTTGCAAAATGGTATTGCGACTAAATACTGCGACATTAAGGAAGTTTAAAAAGAACACACAATTGTATTACATTTAAGCTTGCTATAGCTGGTACATATTGCTTGTGCAAAGTCTGATTACAATTAAAAAATAAAGGAATAACTGAGGTTATACATGCGCACACAACGTTACAAAATAAGCACAATTGGCTTTAAGACAGTCATATAGTATTTCTTGACATATTGTGCATGAACACATTGTGAAAGAAAAATATTCTTGAATACATGTACATATATGTTTGTTTTTATCTCTACTGGTTGGTAAGATTTGTTGATTTCAACATAAACATTAAATTTATTTTATTAAACTGTTCAGTACAACATTTACATTAATGTGTAATGACAATTAGCGCCGACCCAATGAATACAATTCCACAGTCTGTAAAATTTGTATTGAATTTTCTATCGAGTTACTTTAGTGTTACCACAAAGTTGACGATAGTTTTCTTAAATATGTGTAGGTCTTTATCTTATAAAAAACAGCCTATAGTCATCACTTGGTCGGCCCGTCATGACATTCTATATCTAACCCTGACGTTCTGGATTTCAGTTCTATATTTGCAGACCAGACGAATTGACCCTAGATAACAATGCTACTATTTCTTTGTTTTTGCCATTGTCCCTGAAAGTATCACCAAACAAAAGGCAAGTAAAATATATGGCGACTTTAACCTACATCATGGTTTACAGACTGTTCCGGGGTTTGTCATCGAGATTTAAACTCTATCTACGCTATTGTTGAAGGATACATTTCTATTAATCGAGAATCGAAATTATTTCCCCCTGGTATTCTGAGAGTCACAACAAAATTACACTTACTCGTTTAATGTACGAATAGTTAAGGACGTAAACGATTTAAATTTGTACATGTACTTCGAGTTTAGTATTGTTCAGTAGTTTAGACTTCTGGGGCGGTATTCTGAACATTTCTAAGATATTTTATTAAGAATTGTCTAACTCTTAATTTGTTTCACTTAGACAGTTTTTTTTCAAAGATTTTCATCTAAGAACTTTTATAAGACTATTCTTAGAGAAAAAAACGTTCTTAGAAAATAAAACGAGTTTCGTTCGTAAAAAAAATTAATATATTATCGACAGATTAAGCACTTTTGCAGTTGTGCGCATGCGCGGTTACTACTGCGAAGCGAAATAATTTGGCAACTTTGATAAGCAATGAACATTTTGTCTAATAATGTTTCAGAATACCGCCCCTGGAGGTTGAAAATAATTTAGATCCTGAAAATTTCTTTGGAGTATCATTTTTCCTATAATTTATTTTTTTGTTTCAGACCGATCAAAACATATAAAACTATGGTCACAAGTTCACAAACAAACTAAGTTATATATGAAAACTGATGCAGACTTTTAATGCCATACAGTTGTAACAGAATCTTTGTTTTTATATAATGTTTATTCGCTCAAGAATTAACCGTCTTATTCAACGCAAAGGCTATTTTCCTTACGGAACGCCGAAACCCAAACCCCCAATGGTACAACCCATCCTTCCCAGTCTACTGTAACACATAGACTCGTCCACTAAGTACAAAACCACTGCCCGTGCAAACTGTCGGTCTATTTCGAGCTCGTCGCATATCAGGGTACGTCGCTCTATGGTTAAGACAAGTCTATATTTACCACCCACCCTCACACTTAATTTTTATTGTAACACGATGCTTGCCAGATTTTTGTTATATTCCAGTGTTGTCGAGAATTACGAGCTCCATTAGAAACCAACATCGTCATGGCTGGGACTTAAAAGCGTACGGAACACCGTCAGTCTGTCAAATGGTCAACTTAGTTCGGCCTCCGACCACAGGTTCCTGCTTAATTGACTGTACCAGTGTTGGAGAACACACTATTGTGTTGATCGGCATAGTTTCCACGAACACACTTCCCGCTTGTCACGGTGGATAGACATTATGTACTTAAATTTCCCGCCGTTCTCGGGGGAACCTGTATAACACAAATGATCCCAGCCTTGACATTATTATGCCAAACCTTTAAGATAATAAATTGCGTAGTTAAAGGGACTGTAAACCACGAATGACGAAAAAAGAAAAGTTATAAAATACCGTATTTTTTACAATTATTAGTTTATATTGATTAAAATATCACGACTGGTATATTACATTACTTGAAAAAAGTTAATATTTTCAGTATATTTGGTAATAAAATTTCGCGAAAGGAAATCGAAATTACATCGCGAAAATAGGTGACATAACGATATACACACTATAAATAACGCAAGTAGATTGATCATTTTATATATAAAATATATACAATTCACTACGCATGCACAATTTGCATTCCCGGGTTTACCACGTTACGATGATGATCAATCTACCTGCGTTATTTATAGTTATTTATAGTTAAATGGTAGTTACCTGGTATGCATACCCAGTAAAAATAAATAAATACAAAAATAAAGTAAAAATTAAATAAAAAAAAACGTTTTTTAAGTAATGGTATATACCATATATATTTGATATTTTAATCAATATAAACTAATTATTGTGAAAAATACGGTATTTTTGAACTTTTTCTGTTTCGTCATTCATGGTTTACAGTCCCTTTAAACTGTTTGGCGTTTGTCGTTGAATAAGTCAAAGTTATTCTAACTATGAAAAGTATGTTATTATGATGTGCGTGTTTAGGTTGCTAGTTTCATTGGGACCTATCGGAGACAGTACACGTTTAAGAAATCAATTTAATTAAAACTGTTACGAAAAAAATCATCATTTAAAGAACACGCTTTGTTACCACGGTATTTTTTTTGTCACAATATAGTTTAAAATCATCAAAACATTAACACACGTGTACACGCAGCACTTACAGTCATGTTCGAATGAATAATATATGTGAAATATATATAATGAAATTGATGACAAGGAAAGATTCTGGCAATGTAAAGAAATATTTAAATTGTACAGAAACTCTGTGGACATAAATTATATAAATATTATGTATACGGAGTCTGGTGCACATTAAACCGTTTAACAAAACCATGCACATTATTTAAGAATTCGTATCATTTGACCTGGACTAAAGCCATAAGCTTGATGCCGTTTTATTGCAGTCATTATGTTCTAAATAATATGCAGTTGTTTGTGTCTATTTATAGATAGTGGTTCGGTACGACGAAAAGAAACATAATAACTGAACTTTCAAATAGTGAAGTCAGTCTGTAGCTCGTTTCGTCACAAAGGTCATCACACGCTTTTTATGAAATTTAAGTTGCTCTTGGCATAAATCCATTCATCTTTTCCATTTAATGTCAGTATACTGTTAACATAAAAAGTATCATACGATTCCATTCAAAGCCAAAAATAGTCGTTCCTACTGGATGAACAACACAAACATGTATTTTCATTGTTCGATGAATAGTTGTATAAAATGTGATCGTGTAAGTGTCTGATATATATCATTTACGTCTTTTTGTGTTATTATTTAGGCATGTATTAACGTTAATTTTTATTTTCCATTTTATCTGCGTAACATTGTGATTTTGGAACAGCATTGTGTTGGCGAAAAGGAAAACGAATACAATGCATGTTGTTTGTTTTTCATGATACTGTGCTAGTCTACATTTCCATACCTATGAACATGTTATTAGTCATTGAGAAGTTTTTAACATATTATTGTTCATCATGGTGATAGTATGAATGGCGCAAGCAAGCCGACACGCTCAATCGACAAAGTCCAGTACCTTTATTTGTCAAATAAGCATCTGTATTTGTCATTATATCGTGTCGGTGTGTTTGTGCCCTTCAAACTCATTAACACGAAATAAAGCGTCAGTTACAGCGCCAATACGCTTACCTTAACAAATATCGTCTCGCGAATAAAATAGGATCCAGCGCCAATTTTAGTACTCTTATTCACTGTGATCGGTATGTTTAGAAATTGGCTTTCTAACCCTGGTGCAAATGTATTATCTGTCAAGTCAACCACATTACAGCATAGCATATCACAGCTGCAATCCAAAAGTTTCGAACTAGGTCCACGTTTATGGGAGCAGCAACAAAGGCCAGACTGCGTATATCACAGGGGGGGAGATTTCATATGTTTTCTAGCTGATCGCTGTCAAAATGAAGAGTTTCTAAACATGATGCTGAGTACAATGAAGTGTGAAGGGCAACAATTGTATTGCCGTTCGAGTTGATTTTTTTCAAATTACGGGCTCTGGTCAGAACATTAAGTGAGACATCTTAAAGTTTGATGCATTCCAGACTTGAGTATTTGCAATGACAACACATCTGATATTTAATCTTTAATGCGTCGACTGTTAGATTTAAATCTTATAAATTGTATAATAGAGACCGCTCTTCATAAGTCTGGAAAATGATCGGTATTTTTATTCTATTTGCTTAGAACGTTGAAAATAATTTGTGTACGGGTGATGGTACTCAACGTTTCTTTCCATAAATCGATTGTCATGCAATATTAACTGACTAGTAAAGTAAAGTCTATTATTTAAACTGAATATTTGTGTATCCGAGGTTGATAAATTGTTAACCTGGTGATATTTGACAAGACATAGATGTCATGATTTTGATTTACCGTTCCACGCATAAATCTATTGTTACGTATCGAATATAATGAAGTGAGTGCGATTCACGGCAAAAGGCATACGTTTACCACACAAACGATGCCAACATTTAAAATTAAAATAAGATCCGTGTGATATTCTAATTGAAGGGCAAAGTAGAAATATCATTTCCCGGAGTTCGTTCGTGTCTGGCAAACTGTATATTGTTCGCCGCTCCCGCTGCTTCTAAATATGTACTTGCGTCCGTCTCTACAAAGAAAGCCGATCAAAAGGTCATTTGAAATCGGTTATCTTAAAGCACTCTTCTGTCGTCGACACGCTCTACGGACATGACCATATCGCAACTTAAAGGTATAACTGTTGGCGATAGTTTGGTATACAATGTACATGTACAATGATTTCATATTAACATTATTACGATAAAGTTTTACTGTATATACATTTTCATGTGATTGTTCAATGCATGCAATTTCGCTGCACATAGATAGTTAACTGGGAATACAGTTCAACACAGCTGTACGCATAAGAGTTAATTATAACTATGTGGCTGCAACATATTTACGATCGTACACAACCTTGTTTATTTAATATTTTTCTGTAGATATATCGGTAACTTGATTTTTTAATAATTGTTTTTTTTTTAGGTGGAACGTATAAATGTATCATAATTTATCCCCTTTTTTATTATTAGTTTTTCGATACCTAAGTCACTTGAACACTTGAAATTATATGTGAAGTATTCGATTCACTCTTCACGCGTTAGCATTCATGTTTTCAATTTCTGTCGGCAATGTTCATTTGATTTAGCCTTGAGCTTGTTATCCCGCGCAAAAGGTGGAGGGATACAGAATAAGCGTTGTCCGTTCGTCCGTCTGTCCGTCATTCCATCTGTCATTTTTTTTAATTTGAGGGGGATATCAATTCAACGATTTTGCGTGATTTACCTTATTTTAGACGCGCATTTAATTAATAATTAATTCCGAGGTAACCAATGCAAATTTTGGTTAGCCTTCAAATCGGTTTAAATCCTAAATGCTTTGCATTCTACGTTTCTCAAACAGCTTTAATTATCAACGTATATACTTACTTTTTGTCATGGCCATTACGGTACGTTTAGAAAATAAATGAATAAGTTTGTCTGACGGACTCAATATATTAATTTTAGAAGTTTATCTAATAGGGAAACGCTTTTTCTTTACATCGAGATTTGTTGACAAATTAAGTTGCTGTGAATAACTCTCCAATTAATTTTTTGTTTTTAAATCATGTAAGTGCTATGATTGAGAAAAGGTCTTGGAGGAATGTTTACGTTTTCTTATATTTAGTACAGTGCACTGTAGATATGGTACCATGACACTGGCAAAAAATAAATGGCCTTTACATGTTTATATACTGATGTTCAAGTTTATTTGTTTTTTTGCATATTAAGTGCATAAATTTTAACTTCAAGTAGCATATTTTTAATGATTTAATTCTTAGACTGATCGAAATTGTTACACACCCGTTCATTCACATCTAGACGCAAAATCTTGGTACATTGAATAAGCAAAGATATTAAGATAGAAAATACATGAAAATCATGTTTAGAATTCACAGTTCGTTCTTCTCTAGTTTGTGTGAAATAAAGCCCTTTGTTGTCATCTAAAAGTCATTCTTGCATAGTGTAGGTAATCGTATATTTTTCTATGATATTTTCTAGCGTAGAATTATTGAAAGGAAGAAACAAAGACGAATTGATTTATCAATGTATTGTATCAATATAGTTCATGCGTTTTTACAAATTAACAGACTAATACTAAATCATTTTACTTATAGTAATGTTACTTATAATGTACATTCATACTCTAACCATTATAACATACACGCGTAACGTTTCTTCAAATAAAGTTAATAATGTAAGAAAAAAACATTGAAACGCGAGGATAATCCAATATCGCTAAATCTTATAAAGTTATCCTCATACATGCTATACACGGCATGACCACATGCCAACAATAATTTTATTTGTTTATTATTTAGCTAAGATCTTTTTTTTCTTAAAACGTCATGATTTGACATGACGCCACACAGATATACATAACACTTCAAACAAAATAAAATGTCATGTTGATTAACAATACTTATAATATAGATATATCACACGCCAATATGTTTAACTAAATAATAACTTGCTGTATGAACAATATAATGATCCTCTTAATTACAATTTAATTTAGTTTTAAAGGGACTGTAAACCACGAATGACGAAAAAAGAAAAGTTCTAAAATACTGTATTTTTTACAATTATTAGTTTATTGTGATTAAAATATCACGACTGGTATATAAAATTACTTGATTTTTTTTTATTTTTTTTTTTACTTTATTTTTGTATTTATTTATTTTTACTGGGTATGCATACCCAGTAAAAATAAATAAATACAAAAATACATGATTCATCGTCACGTGGTAGACCCAGGAATGCAAATTGTGGATGCGTAGTGAATCGTATATATTTTATATATAAAATGATCAATCTACTTGCGTTATTCATAGTGTGTATATCGTTATGTCACATATGTTCGCGATTTCACTTCGCGAAATTATATTACCGAATATACTGAAAATATGAACTTTTTTTTCAAGTAATGTAATATTCCAGTCGTGGTATTGTAATCAATATTAACTAATAATTGTAAAAAATACGGTATTTTAGAACTTTTCTTTTTTCGTCATTCGCGGTTTACAGTCCCTGTAAGCTACGCAATAATCATACATTTTACTGTGCAGTAAATCAAACATAATTTATAAAGTCTGCAAACACTTAAATACATTATTATTAGACATAGAATACCGCGACTTAATATTCATGGAATGCGTTATTCTTTCAAGTTATCCTATACTTAAAGGATGCTTTTCTGCTATACGTTGTTTGAGGTCACCATAGAGATAAGATTATGGTACTATGATGTAAACTGACATTACAACATTAAGCCCTACCCACTATGCAAACTACAATACACATATTTAAAATGGTACTTATATATTTTTTTTTTACGTAACATATTTTAAACAACTATAAATCATTTTAGTATACAAAACATATATATTTTAAAACAGTAAAAATCTTATATTGTTCATTTAAATGCAATATTAACATACACATACACTTAAACGCGATTGAATTATCATTTCCCCATTCTTCCTCATAACATACATTACAGTATATGAGCACTTAATCAATAATGCTAAAAAGTGTAATGTACATTATTTATGCCAAACAAGATTGAAAATTAAGAAAACATTATATTTTATCAAAATTTGATTTCGTAATAATACCTACAATCCATCTTACAAACGTTATTTTATCAACACTTAATTAATTAACAAACATCCGCAACGCATGTAAAAAAGTAACAAACAGACAACGAATAGTTTCCTTTTAAAAGTAAGGTATTTAAGAAACAAAAACATAAATAACACTAAATATATTCTCATTAAAAAAACAACAACAAATTAATCCAAACGAATTGCATTTGAATAAGTCCATAAAGGCAAGAAAAACATCTAATGTAATACACTTTAAATATTGACAGAAATCATGCATTTACTAAAGAATGTTGACATTTGCCTGAGGTCTGCATAGACGATGGGTGGTATCACTACCATAAGATAGTTTTAACCGTATACAATTTTTTAAAGGAAGAACTTAACATTCCGATTTTTGAACGCTCCTGCAAATGTAGATATCTTATATTGAAACATCACTTGGAATATGAGAAGTTCAAGCCTAATGTTCCATCGTGGGATTTCCGTGTTTTTTATCTTTATGTTGGCACTTAAGTTCGGCAAGTTAACCACACTTATTGGCTTTGATTACAGTTTGAATAAATTGGTCAATAGATATGCCAGTTTGCAGACAGAATGATCCACTATAAAAAGTTATTTTTGATAAATCAATATTTTTTAAACATTTCATTCGACACTCGCATTCGATATTAAAGTAAGGATAAGCATATATAGACTGATTGAAAGTATTAGAAAGTGCACAGGGAATGATTTATTCATACGACACACGAATACTACTTGGTACATGAACATGTGTTGAATATATTGTCAAACAAAAAATAAAAAAGAGCATTTTGTATCTTGTTAAATCTATTTCACCAGACCACATCGAGCGTTGCAATTTTTGCTTTTGCTATAAGGAGCACTGATTGTTTTATGGGTTACTTTTTTTTTACGAAATATTGTACGAAATATTCGTTGATTTTGAGTGTTCATGGGGCTTTAATTTCTACAAGTTAACCACACTTATCGGCTTTGATTACAGTTTGAATAAAGTGTTCAATAGTTATATTAGTTTGCAGACAGTGTTGATCACCAAGTCTAAGATTTGATAAAGTAATATTTTTTAAACATTTCATTCGGCAGTCGCATTCGATTCGATCGGTATACACACTTATTGACTGATTGGAGGTAATAGAAAGTGCGCAGGGAATCGTCAAGAGTTTAGTATTATAAATAGCAAGAAACGTCAAAGAAGGATTGTGGGAAAATGCATGGTCCGCAATATATTCCAACGGATTTTCTTCTAAGTATAGAAATAACAGATTTGACAATCCTGCAAGAGCTTGATTATCAATTTCAACAATTAAGTTATTTGAAACGCGAAGTTCTCTAAGATTAGGTGCTACGGATGCCAATGTCGCCGGTATAGAAAACAATTTGTTGTAATCTAACAATAGCCGTTGTAAGTGCGGCATGGCAGTAAGCTCATCGGTGAGATATCTTATGTTATTGCCTGAAAGGAGTAGCTCAATAATTTCAGAAAATACTTTGCCTAAATCGGGAAAATATTCCAATTGATTCCATTGCAAAGAAAGTATCGACATATTGGCTAAAGGTCTATGACAAATGCTAAAAATATCTTTTCCTCCACTAAAATGATTATAGTCGAGATTCAAAGAGTGTACACTCGATAAATCACAGAAAGGAGCAGGAAATTCCTCTAAATCTGTGTGTTGAATTATAAAGGTTTGCAAGGATTCAATCTGCGTCATGTACTGGAAATCTGAAGCTCTTATTGTGTTTGCACTAAAACGATAGATTTCTAAATCTTGCAAATTGTACAGATAATGTAATTCATCGGGCCATCGAGTTACGTTGGTCAGCGTTAAAATAAGCTTTTGAAGTGTGTCACTTATACTTAAAAGGACATTTTGATCAAAATGTATTATGGGATTATACCCAAGGTCCAACTTATTCAAATGTGTCAAACTAGAGATCGCCAGAGGAATTGTTTTTAAATTGTTGTATGCTAGTCCCAGAAATACAATAGCACTTCTAATATCTTCAAAACACATGTCTTCCATGGAAGAAAGATTATTATTGTTGAAATACACTTCTATCGAAGTTGCTGTCAGATTCCGCAGGAAACTGAATGAGTAATTTCTTATTGTATCTATGGCATTGTAACCGAAATTCAGTTCCCGAATGGAAATATTTGTACCGGTTATATTAAAAAGTGGAACGTCTGTCAATCCTCTTCCATTGCACGTTATTCTTTCGTTGTTGCATGAACAGACGTTGCCTGTCCAACATTCATTTACGTCCGATAGGAATCCTGTCGTTACGCCAACCAAGAGCATCATCTGCAATAAGTGTTAATTGTTAAATGTAAAAAACGTAATTGTTGCCATAAAAACTCAATCCATAATCCGCCTGTCTGTATTGAACAATTATATTGTAATAAAATCCTTAATTTCATATGGAACATTTAACAGAATTCAGGCATTTCAATCCAATGATTTAAAACACACCTCAGCCATAAATATGCAGTATGTTTATTTATATAATTAACCAACTATTAATACCAAAAATTGTGTTTTGTCTTTCAATTTAAATAAATTGATGCCATGTTGTTCACACAGCCCATGTTGTACCGAAGACAGGATAAGCTAGAATAATGCATGACTATAAATGATGGCTAAGATGTAACGCACGTTTAGGTGTATTTAGTCCTGTAAATTCATATAAATTTATTTTTTGAAAATTTATTTGATCGTGTATATTTATACTATTTGTATCACAGTTAATAACAAATGGTATATATAGAGGCGAACTGTTTTTAAATATATGTTTTTATATCGGTAAGAATTCCTTGTCAATATCCGTAGGTCGGTTATTTAGGGCAAGTGACACATGACATATTCATGTTTGGACAACTAACCACACTAGCCATTCATTAACATACATGAATCGGTCAATCCAAACCATTTTCGGCTTATACTTTGATAATAAAGGGGCTCTTTGCATTTGCAGAATATAAATAACCTGTTTATATATGTAAAGCCAGCATATACTTATTTACCTCAATTCATAAACAATGCATGTGTTTATACAATTACAAAGAAACACAAAAATCAAAATACATGTACTCAGTACCAAAATCATACGTTGACAATTACTTTAATAACTTATTGTTCCATACGACTGATATTCCAAATAATGGATAATATGAAACACATGACGTTATCAGGTAATTATGACATGCGCCTGTCGTAGCTGTTCTTAGCTGATTAACGAGCGACTGTTCGGTTAAATATATTCTTCTATTTCAATTTTATCTGACACATATTATGTTTGTATCCGATGTTCATAGTTTACGAACTAAAATCACTGTAATAATAAAATCAAGTACCTGGATCAGAAAGTATGCATGCATTGTTGTCATCATGGTGTTTGATTTTAGCTGCAAGTTTCTAAGTATATGTCTCTTTAGGAAAACCAGGGTCCCGATCCTCTCAAACGTCTGTTCTGGCTAACGCTCACTTGAATAATGCGAAGTTACGACTGAACTTGTTGCTTAAATATATAGCTGTCAAATATCGGTCAGCCTTAGGTCTACAGCATGATGGGAAATAACAGACTGTCAATTACTACGATGCTACAATCCAAACATTTTAAGCGATGTCGAATTAGTTTAGTCACGATTGTGTGTGCTAATGTCAGCAATTATCAGTTTCGGCAAATGGTATTGTGACTAAATACTGCGACGACAAGGAAGTTTTAAAAACGAACACACGATTTTATAACATTCGTAGCTTTGCTTTAGCTGGTACGTATTGCTTGTTCGAAGCCTGATTAAAAGTGAAAATTAAGTAAATCTAAAAGTAAAACTATTGCGTAAAAGTAGACTTACAAATGAAAATAAAATAAAAGAGTTTTTAGAATAAACAATCACCTAAGTGTTATTATTCCATGACTATTTTGGGAGAGAAAGATATTCGTAATATACATGTTTTTACCTGTTATCTCTACCGGTTGGTAAGGTTTGGTGATTCTTACATTAAAAACAAATTTAATTTGTAAATATAATTCATGTTATGCAAACTGCATGACTAGGATTGATTTCGATATATACTGTTCAGTCTAACATTAGGATTCATGGTCATGACAAGTAGCGCCGACCCAATGAATACAATTCGGCAGTTTGTCGATTTGTTATTGAACTTTCGATCACGTTACTTTAGTGTGACCACAAAGTTAATGATAGTTTGGTTAATTATTTGTTGGTATTTTATATTATAAAAACAGTTTGTAGTCATTACTTGTTCGAACCTTTATGGTATTCCATATATATCCCTGACGTTCTGAATTCTAGTTCTATATTTGCAGACCAGACGACTAGACCCTAGATAACGATGCTACTGTGTCATAGGTTTTGCCAGTGTCCCTAAAAGTTTTACTTATACGCGCGTAAAATACATGCCGTTGTATAGACAGTTCCGTTGCTTGTCATCTTGCTTTTAACTCCTCTCACGCTATTGTCGAAGGATATATTTATATTCATCAAGAATCGAAAACAATGCCACGTGCTATTCTGAGAGTAACAACCAAATTACACTTATCCTTTTTAATGTATGAATCGTGAAGTACGTTCACGATTTAAAGTTGTACTTCTAGTTCAGTATTGTTCAGTAGTTTAAACTAGGTTTATAATTAATTGTCTCCTGAAAATGTCTCTAGAGTTTCAGTTTTCCAATAATTGTTTTTTTTCCAGACATATAAAAAGTATATATCTCGGGTAACACGTTCAAAATAATCTAAAAAACATATAAAAACTGATGGAGAACATTCAATTTAATACATGTGTAAGAAAAGATGAATTTTTATATCATAATTACTTTAACTTTGGGGAATATGATATGATATGTACGCGTTTATGTTGATACTGTCGTTGGGACCTATAATCATTTAAAACACACGTCTGATCACCAGGTTCGTTGTTTTCTGTCACAATTTAGTTTACAACGATCATCAACACATATGCACAAACAGCACTTACAGTCATGTTTAGATGAATAATAAATGCTATCTAGTTATATGATGTCTTAATAATATTTGATAAATCATGTCATATATAAGTCATGAAATTGGATGATAAGGAACGATTTTGCAAATGTATAAGATAATTTGAAACATCAAACCTAAGGTTAGTACTTTTAGGAGCAACTTTTTAATCTTAAACACATTTATTAAAAAGTTTAAGAAATCTGTTAAAATGTAATCCCTGTTTTATTATAAACAATTATGTTTTCTTTGCAGCAAAACAAAACATGACAGTTTCAATTAATAAGCTACGCTTATACCATTTGTCATGAAATACGAAGTGCAATTTACATATATCACATGCTCTTCAAACAACTTAAAGATACATTAAGCATATACTGCACACATTTTACAGCTTGTGTTTTGATAAAAAAACGAAACAAACTTCTCAAAACAACGAACGAACGTTGATGACATTATCGTAAACATTAGAAATATTAAACACATATCATGGTTACATTGGTTAAAAGGTTTTATAATTGAACGTGCTCAGTCGTCGCGTCTTATCAGAAAACCGCAATAATTCAAGGAAAAACTTTTTTTTGTAACTGTTAGTAAGTGGCTGAAAACGGACCAAACATGTATTCGGCTGCTTTTAATGTAAGGTTTTAATTATTACAGGGTACATGTGGTAAACGCAAAATTCTTTAACAAAAATTCTTTACTTTTAAATTAAGTGCATGTGCGTTATATACTGGTTGTATAAAATGGCCAATTTGGTAGGGGTATTTAAAAAAAAGTTTGTAAATTGACTTTCTGTTATGGAAACGAATGTTTACGGAGGGTAAGGAAGGTCTGTGCAGACCCTTTAAGCCACAATAATGGGACTTTAACCTTCTGTTTGGTAAACAAAGTTGTGTTTTTCGGTTGTGTTTGCTAAATTCACAAACGAACAATACAGTTTGAAATGATGTTCGCATTATTTGACCTAAAATAATTAGTTTAATTAACTAAAATTAATTTAAGAAATAATGTTGAAAAGAGATTTGAAAAAAAATATGCTTGTAATGGGTTATTCTCATGAGAGTTCGTTTCGTAAAAAAAGAAAAAAAACACTTGACATTGTTTCCTTATCGGAATGAGTATTTAGAAAATAATAACGTAGTAATAAATAAGACATATTATAACAAAGTAACACGGCGCATTAAATCATTCAATCATACAATTTTAAAGGAAAATAGTTTTTATCAATGAATAGTGATAACATTAAACGTATTATGCTATTCTAAACAAATACATGATTTTCATGGTCGGGTTTTGAAGAACTCCGCCGGGTTTGGGAAAAGTTTCTCCAAACAACGCTTGTTATTTGGGACTCTGAGTTATTCATTATGAAAATGTTCCTGAGACCATCCTTGCAATCACGTTCAAAGATCATTCTTAGATGCATGAGGTTGAGTCCAAAGCCAGCGATATGTTCCGTTGTTGCGGCATTGCACACATGACTGTAAACAAGAACACTCAGTAACTAAAGTTCATAGCTTTTTCTTGGTTGAATTTGAGTCTATGATACACAGCAGAACAACTGAAGCTATGTTCCATCACACTGGTAGAACTCAAATCTGTGCTCACAACAAGGCGCCCAAGTGCTTGAACATCTTGAATGCATCATGTGCTCTATATTCTTCTCCCATTAGGTCTTTCAACAGATCCTCTGACATGTAAGTTTTTTTTCCTGGAAGGCGTTACCTAAGTAAAGGCAGGAAATCTGCAAAAGTACATTTATCCTTGAATGTTTTATAACCTACAGCGCTCTGCATTGCCTCACATAACACAGGAAAATCAAATTTCGTCAATTATGTGTGCTTTTTGAATAAGCGTAAAGCTCGGCAATATTAGCCGAAATATGCAGGTTTATTCTTATACTAATAATCTTTTAGCAAAAGTCATTAATAAATAATCAGTTAATATAACCGTATATGCAATAATATCGCATATAAGGTTACCAAATAGATGCATCGCATTGTTGAGTATTGATTTGGTTATCAATGATATCAAACGACAATCACGTATGTCGAATGCATAACCGTTTTAGAGCTAACCTTTTTTATCTCGTATGCAAGCGATAAATGCGCGTATTAATTTTATTGCATACACATTATGACAATCACGAATCGTTCTTTACAATATACCTGAACAAGTAAAGGGGACACCATTATTTAGAGGTCGAAGTGTGTAGCGACTTAAATCAGCATGTGGTTTTAGCAACACATCGACGAACAGTCATCGTTTTTATCAAGATGACATGACAATATAAGGCTGTTGCCGTTTTTAAAATGTTTGACACCAATGGTTGTTTTCCATGAACTTTTGTCAGTCATTGAGACCATTGGGCCACTTTGTAGAACATAGGGGCCTTTCACGCCTGCCCAATATAAAGGTCATCCTTAAAGTAACATTATTAAGCCTTCATAATAATGTCCATTATTTATGTCCGCTACGTATCCGAAATACTATTCAAAAGAGTATCAGGAAAATTGTCTATTTTTTTCCTATTGAGGCCATTTTCCTAAATGCATGCGACAGGTTATGCGACTGGCATGCACACTCAATGTTACGGAAACACTTGAAGAGCCTTGTTAGCCTATATTATATACTCTGTTATATATCACCTATGCAATTTCAATGATTTTCAGTAAACTTGCCACAAATGTTTATCGTATTGATGATAAGGCTGTCAGAAAACATCACGATCAATGTCACCTCTTGTAGGTCAAAGGGACCACGGGAGGGGGGGATAAAGCTATTTTGGGCCTTGTAATTTTATATGTCGTTAGATAACCGCTTTATACTGAAACTAGATGTATGCAGTAAGTCCTAAACACATAGAAACATAAGGAAACATACGAATCTTTCCCGCCCATCAAAGTTCACGTTCTATATGTGCGACCCATTTGATCTCAGCTTGCTCTTATCACACTTAGTTTTGAAGTAACAACTCTCGAAACAACCTTTTTCGATACATTGTGACTGTTCAATCATAACGAAAGTGTTGTTCATTATAATAATTACCTTGTTTTTTCATTTTGTTGTTAGCAAGTTTTTGAAATTTTTAATGGCATACTTCAGATAAGAAAACATTTCTTGATGTATTGACAACAATCACAAGTTCCAATCATAAATAAAAACATTGTTCATTTATAGAATTGCCATTATTGTAAAACACTTATATTACATGAATATAATATGATTTTTCCATTTAAGTTCGTTCATTTTGTTTATGTATAATTGTATGGCACTGAATGTTGAAGCAAAATATTCGTTGAGTAGAATGCATTATTCGCGTTGGATATCAAATACCTTCGAGATCATGTTCTTCCTTTTCAGAAAGGTGGTAGCAACCAAAATTAGATTAGAATTTCTGTTTTAAACTGTTGTTAATATATATTCAAAACATGAAATGGTTTAGAAAAATCACTACATCCAGATGAAAGTATTATTAATTTGGGAAGAAACAATTTATATTCAGTATATAAAAACTATATAAACATTGTTTATGTAAATCTGATCACTCGACGCTATTGTCTGAGTTATGTTACGCGATAATGAATTACCGTGTATCACACCGAACACGCATTTCATAAACTCAAATATATTGTTCATTAACAAACATTATTGACATATTATTACGCGCGAGTTACTTAAATGTGACTTTGTAACGACAACGCATCGAGCATGTCCAAATTAATCATAACATAAATCAAACACTGTTGAACAATACTACGAACCATATATTTTCCCAACATTTAAAGAGATTTGTTAATACATTTCCGAAATTTAATGAACTATTTTATGAAAAAATCGACAATCAGCCATATTTGTCATATTGGTAAAATAAGGCCTTTGACATAACAATGTGATCTCTAAATCAATATTAGTTTTGAAAAAAAAACACTGTACACATTTGAAATCACTTAGACAATATATTAACCTTTAGTGAATATATGTATATCACAAAGCTTGCAACTATTTAGTTCAACATTAAAATTTTAAGAAGAGAAACAAACCAAAAACTATACGTTATCCACATCGTATACGTAAACGATAACCGAGGTTTGTTCTGTAACATAGTTTTCTATGATATATTTTATAATGTACTCAAATCGACAAAGGCCTTACTAACGGAACTAATAATCCTTTGTATTATATTCTATCAGTACATTACATACATTAATTATATTCTATCAGTACATTACATCCATTAACAGCCTAGATGTTCTAATTGCCAATAACAATTCTAACAAGTTGAGAGGTGTTTTTACGTTTAGAATTCGAGCGGTAAACGGAGTCATGACAATATGTCGTTATCATGCTGACCTATTGGCAATGATAATAGTTATAACAAACTGTTCAACAGATTTTCATCTGAATGCCGTAGTGATAAATCAGAATTAAAAAAAACATTAATTTGGACAACGATTAAATATTTTTTAACGATAACTGCATAACTTCAAATGTATCACGTGAAATAACCCCCTGCTGCGTTCGTAGTGTGGTGACCATAATAAGCTAAAAGAAATACAATACTGCCGAGAAATATTGCAATTGGCTATAATTCAGTCGGTTAGACAAAATACTAAAGATTAGAGTGTCTTTAGAAATTTAAGATGGACTGAGCGGAATACCCCATAGTGTGGCAATTTAATCACTGAGAACGAATGCATCGTTGTACGTTTCTAGATGAAAAGGTTTTCTATAAAAGCCATGTTAATGTTGTTCTCAAACGTCTGCTGTAGATAACGTTCCATATAAATAGTTACGGCTGACCTTGATGTTATCTCAATAGTACTATTTATTTTCCGAGTGAGTGTTGTTGGTTTGCAGAATTGTAGGAAATGAAATAGTTTCAATACTTCCAGTAATGCAAATCGAATAACCTTTTTGAGGTAGAATAACAGAAACGTCAGTAGTCTGATATTAGGTTAAAGCAATATTTTATATGTTGCTGCAATGGCAGTATGCGTTGTATATTTCCATTAATTCAAACTTTCATAAAAACGACCATACACATAATATTATAATTATATGTTAAGCGTCCTGAATGTAAGAATGAAACACATAAGTATTTATCAGTTCGAGTCGATGAACATTTAGATCATCTTAGCTTGGAATACTGCTTTGGGTTAGTTAAAAAATCAAAATGATCATTGCATCGTTTGTTGAGTTTTTCTGTTTTGTTCCTCGCTGAATGAATAATTTCGAACGAACAATCATATTGATCTAACCATCTAATTAAAAAAAAAACGTGTATGGAAATATTATTTTTTAATTTGAGATATTTTTTTATCAAATGGACAGACTGGCTTTGAATGTACGAAGTACAGAGTAATATTTATTCATTGGCGCTACAAACGTTGTGCACCGTTTGTCGATCCAATCTTAATGTAATTACTGTATTTGGAACATTCATTCACGCTCTGATACTGTGATAGCATGCTATAAAGTCGTGCCGGCACGAAGTACAGATGTTTTTATCTAATAGTCTATATTTGTAATAAGGACATAGTCTCGATTTGTAATTTATTTGGATCTTTAGGACACCTTCATTTTTAGTCCAGACGTTCTAGATAACATTCTAAATTTGCTAACCATAATGCTATAACTTAGCTTTCGATGTAACCTCGCCATTTATTGTACAAGTTTGTCTTCCAATGCGCAATAATAACCATTTTCCATGCAACTTCCTGCGGCAAAATAACAAATAACGGAATAGAGCATGTTCAGACTCTACATTTAACAAAGCGTATATATAATGTTGTGTGTATAATAAGATATATCACACATTTTTTCACATATCATTACTACGTTGATTTGTTCTCCAAAGTTCTGACGCCAAAGTTAGGTTTACACCAACTTACGGTTACTGTATTATCTATTTGAAATTGCCATATAGTTCTTCAGCCGGTATTGACACATTAAAGGAGCAGCTACTGAACTATTGACAGAAGAGAAGCATATTTGCAGCTACGTACACATTTCTAAACGTTTTCAAATCTTCAATGCATGCTTGTTTTGTAATGCTTTCATGTAGATTTGATTTAATAAATATTGTTGAAAAAAGTAACACAAATCATAATTTGATTAGAATGCGCTTAAAACTGAGTCACGTTTGAAAAAATAATCGAAAATTAAATTAATTAAAGAAACAATATTTAACTATATAATGCATACCAGAACGAGCATGCAGACTTCAATTGTGAGAGAAAATAATTTATGAGAACAATGTATGGATCAATTTAAATTTGATTTTAAATAAAACAAATATTTCACAGAAATGTTTTGGTGAGGACCATAACCATTCAACAGATTAGTTTATGCTAAAATGGTAAATGTCATAACAGATAATACTCTTTGTACGCGCTTATCGAAAAAAAAAAGGCTGTTACGATTTATAGAATTTAGGTGGAAGATCAGTGGCATTTCTTGTTTATCTGCTTTAGCTCCTGATTGGCTCCTACTACAAACCCAAAGAATATGACCCCCATAGCCTGGAAGAATTCAAAAAGTCTCTCTCCATGGCTACTCAATCTAAAGCAAATGTCTGGGTTGGCGGGGACTTTAATATGCCAAAGATAATCTGGTCAAACATTGCCCCAACTGATGACTGCAAAAATCAATCATACTATCGCGATTTTATTGATATCTTATATGATAACAACATGACCCAAATAGTCCAAGACCCTACAAGAGAAAACCATATCCTTGACCTATTTTTGACCAATAATCCCTCCATTGTCAACAATGCTAATGTTATCCCTGGTATAAGCGACCATGATGCAGTCCTGGTCAATACAAATACATCTGCCCGTATGACACCTCAAAAACCTAGAAAAATACATCTCTTTCAAAAAGCAAACTGGGAGGACTTTAAGGCTCAGGCTCACATAAATGAACTGCATTAATCTCTTACCAGATCAAACAATTATGAAACAAAATCTGTAGAAGAACTTTGGCATTCTATTTCCAGTTCCATAGAAGAAGGGGTTAACACTTTTATCCCGTCAAAATAGTCATCCTCCAAAAACAAGCTCCCATGGATACAGGTCACCCTCAAACGTCTTTATAGGAAACGGGATAAATAATACAAAAAATACATGCAACACAAAACTGACAAAAACAAAGAACACTACCTTTCTCTCAAACACCAATGCAAAAAAGAAACAAGACAAGCTTACCAAAACTACCTTGCAGACATTCTCAACATCAACAGTACACCAGAACATGAACACAGCAATAACAGACCAAACACCAAAAAAAAAACTATACTCATTACTCAAACATGCAAAGCAAGACTCAACTGGCATCGACTCACTCAAGAAAAACAATAAACTGCACACATCTGACCAAGACAAAGCCACAGCACTAAATGAACAATTTCAGTCTGTATTCACTTCTAAATCTCCTATCTCGCTCAAATCCCTGGCCGAGATGAAGGTACAGGACAATGCAGATACAGGAAGAGAGACTCCAAATGAAACGTTTAGTCCTCATTACCCAAAACTCAAAAAGTCACTGCAGCATGGCTCCCTCCCTGAATTATGGAAAATGGCAAATGTGGCCCCAGTCTACAAAAAAAGGCTCCAGGTCAGACCCAGCCAACTAACGCCCTATCTCTCTTACCTGTATCCTGTGTAAAACCCTGGAACACATAGTCTAATCAAGCATCACTAAGCACTTCACAAAATCTAATCTGTTCTATGAACTGCAGCACGGGTTTCGAGAAATGAGGTCATGTCAATCCCAACTCCTAATGCTCATTGATGATATTCTTCAGAATGTAAACCTAAGAAACCAAGTTGACCGCATACTACTTGACTTTTTAAAGGCTTTCGATATAGTTAATCATGAAAAACTACTTTTTAAGCTGCACTTCTATGGAATCAGAGGCTATACTCTTAAGTTGATAAAAAGTTTCCTCGACAATAGGTCACAATCTGTAGTTGTAAATGGCTACACCTCCAGTACCATCCCCGTCTGTTCCGGTGTACCCCAGGGCTCGGTCCTTGGACCTCTCTTATTCCTCATATATATAAATGACCTTCCTGAATATGTCCGCTCCTCTAAATTCAGACTCTTTGCTGATGATACTGCTATCTATCTTTCCCTCACCGTTGCCTCTCACTCTAGCCTACTCCAACAAGACCTACAACAACTCGAACACTGGGAAAAAATGTGGGACATGCAATTTAATCCATCAAAATGTCAAGTCATCCAAATCATAAAACGCAGAACAGTCATACCAACACAATATCGCTTACACAACACCATTCTAGAATCTGTCCCCTCTGCTAAATTTTCCCGGCGTCACTGTATCTCACGACCTTTCCTTCAACACACACATCGACAACATCACACAAAAAGCAAAGCAAACAATAGGCTTTTTCAGACGCAACCTCAAAGTGTATTCACCAGAACTCAAATCCACCGCATACAAGACACTGGTCAGACCCCAGCTGGAGTACAGCTCCTCCGTGTGGTCCCCACATGCAGCAACTCGCATTGAACAGCTCGAGTCAGTTCAGCGTAGGGCTGCCCGCTGGGCAAAACATGATTTCAGTAGGCTGTCCAGTGTCACAGACATGCTAACTTCATTAAACTGGCGACGCCTTGACCTCCGCCGTATTGACCAGCGCCTGGTTATGTTTCACAACATCCTGCATAACCAGGTAGCCATTCCTATACCTGACTACCTCCAACCAATCACTAGACCATCAAGGACCTCCCATACAAAAGCATTCCAGAACTTCCAAACCACAACCGTTTACCATTAGTTTTCCTTCTTTTCCAGAACAATCATCCACTGGAATGCTCTACCTCCTGACATTGTTAACCTCCCTGTTAGCCGGGTGGAACATACCTCCCCATTGAATACCTGATCTGTTATTAACCTGTTTTTAATAACTTACACACTCTTATTTTCTCTTTTATATCCATCCTTTTATTTCAGACTTACTAACACTCTTGTCGGTTGACGCGCGACAGGTCTATGTCCTCAGAAGGGGTTCGACCTTAATGGAAGATAGATAGATATTTAGCTTCTGCTAAGATAGTATGCGCAATTAAAATGTTATTTCTACAACGGTGATCAATCAAAATTATATAAGAAGTAGACTTTTGTTAAACCCCCCAAACATTTCCTATTTATATAAATAAGGTGGCGTCAATAAACAGGTGTTATTATATACAAATGTCGGCCTCGAAATATAGAATATTAAATATCATAACACTGACCTGCAGTTGGGACATAATGTTGTACAGGAAGAGTTTTTATGAGGATCTGAAAATTTGATTTAATGATGCTATGTATCATAAGCTTTTCGTACTTTACAGTTGCTTCAAATTTTATTAAAAGCCTAAGATACGTTGAATCATACAAAATGGAACTACAACTTACAATTTAAATTAATGTTTTTTACAAACATTGTTGGAGTGTTTTCGAAAACGAAGAAACATGAAACAAAATGGTGTTTTTCAGATACCATAGTCTGGTGGGCATATGCATACGTACGTTTGGAGTGCAATAAGCGGTACAAGTACTTAAAATACATCGATTGTTGGTCTTAGTGGGAGAACTATGTACGCAATTGCGGTCTGCAACCTATCTGAAAGTCTCATTGGCCCCCACATTGAGATCAGCACAATATCTTTGATAGCGATTACATAACCCATCGTTGACAAGTAGTTACTAATTATAACTGGTGTTAGCACTAACTTAAAAACATAATTTATTTTTTATTTTCACTAATCTGTACATATATAGTAGATATACAATGTAAGATTGAGTATAGAGTAGTTTTTAATGCGAGGCTTCGAACAACGGACGCGAGCGTCGTGGCGAGCGCTGCAGTGTCCATTATAGAACTTATAAGTTAATCCGCTCTACATTGACCCTGAATGCATGTTGGTTATTAGTTTTCAACGCCCGATGAACGGTGGATTGATTGTATTAGTTGGTTCGATTACGGGGTACTGCAGGAAACTGGCCTTAGTATTTTTTACACATTTGCTGTGATTTCTTATGGCAACCGGTAGGCATGTGCATGGGATGTTTATTTTCTACTTTTCATGTGTAATTTGTATATTTAGTTTATGTTGCAAGAGTACCTAAGTTGTGGTGAAAACTACCAATTATAACAGTGTATTTTGTAATTATGTTTACAAATGTTTCATTGACTTTCTCAAAATGATAAGTATTTTGTTAAAGATGTTTACAAGTAACGTGAAATGTAATTGTATACATTTTTATACACTTTTAAGGATCTACACATTTTGATAATTTCATGACAAAATTCGGACTTTTGTCTTTTTTATTTAACATAAAAGCATGAAATAAAGCGGATTATATTACAGATCAATCGTTACCCTCACCAAAAACAAACATAGCACGAAATATGTGTGTCTGTGTGTATGTGGAGGCTACAGATTTACAGAAAACATTTTGTTTGAATCGTTTTGAATTAACGGTAGTCATCCAGAATATCACAAATTGTACCATTCTATTATAAATCTACAAAAACACACACACAGAATGTTAGTGAGTTCATAAATCCCCTTCGCAAATAAAATAAATATATGCAAACACATGTTTTTGACAGGTATAATGATGATACTGTCCAAACGTCATAGCCGATTCTAAATGCAATGTGTTTTTTTTTATCCCTACACTACACTCAGCTACATATTGCCGAGTACGACCTCTTTTATTGGTCCAATACAAATAATAACGAGAGGTTGTGGCGAATATTATCTTTGTTGTTATGCTAAGGACTGTATTGTGGTTAATCGTTTTGCCACACCGAGATTTTATTTTCTAAAGACGTAATTTTAGTTGACATGAAAAATAAAAGACACTCACAATTTTTCCCACTAAATCTTTTATTTCTATAAGGTAATAATTTCACTTTAAATTCAACAATTCAAAAACGTATCCAAAAAATCTACATAAACAACGCAACGATTGCTATTTATAAGACAAATGATTACCGTTAACGGTTATACCGTTAACGGCAACATGTTCATGAAACAATCTTACAAAAACATTAACGGCAAACTTCAGTTACTTAACGGATTAAAAATCCGTTACAAAACGGTGTCAAAATTATAACATTATATGTATACAAACAAATGAATATAACAAATACCAAAATCGCGTATTTCGCGACACTCCCAACAGCCGAACGTTTATGAAATCGTATCAAACAATTTATTTACAACATTAACAATTTACTAATTGTTTTTTGTATGAAACTTTCTGGCGTTACTGTTAAAATCATTGCATACAAATTAAAAAATATCTGAAATATCTTCCAATTCAATATTTTCTGCATATCCTATAGACACAGTTTTGTGAGAGTGCTCACTTTGTTCATTTCTTATTTTATCAGTTCTGTTAAAAGTAAAATGAATGCTTTTCTTTACAATTTCGATTTCTTCGTTATCATCACTATCACTTGCAATAAGAATGACACTGTCATTGTCATCATCGTCATCGTCGTTAGGCGGAACCTCCGGCGCGAGGATCCCATCAGAACACGGCATTTACGGAACTACCATGCCATCACTATGTTCTAGCAAAACATCCGGAGCGAGACCCCCATCCGTCGACACTTCCGGAACAAGGCCCACGTCCGAACAGGGCATTTCCGGAACGCCCACACAAACACGGTGTGCTAGCGGAACATCCGGAGCAGGGCCCCCATCCGACGACACTTCCGGAACAAGGCCCATACAATCACTATGGGCTACGGGAACATCCGGAGCGAGGCTCCAATCCAACGACACTTCCGGAATGTTCACACAATCACTATGGGCTACGGGAACCTTCGGGGCGAGGCTCCAATCCAGGGACACATCCGGAATGTCCACACAATCACTATGGGCTACGGGAACCTCCGGAGCGAGGCTCCAATCCGACGACACTCCCGGAATGTCCACACAATCACTATGGGCTACGGGAACCTCTGGAGCGATGCTCCAATCCGACGACATTTCCGGAACGCTGACGTCACATAGCAAACGTATAGATGTGTGTGGATCTACGAAGAAGCTATATGGCTGGATAGCAACATATTCATTGTCACTTATATCGCTGAAGCAGTTCCCTTGGTCAACTTTTTCGGAAGTAGTAGTAGATGTGACGTTTGAATCGACGTCATGGAACGAACACATATCGTTAAAACTATCAATATCCTGAAACAACTCCGTTTCACTTATATCCTCTAATCCGGAGTAAGGAGCATTATCTATTTTATCTCTTGATGTAGATGTAATTGCCCTTGCAAATACTGTTGCACTGTTTTTACTCAGTGCGTGTACCTTTCTCAAATGTGTTACCAAATAACTTCTTCTAATGAATTTTGTCTTGCAGGTTTTGACTGTACTATGGTAAGCATTGTTTTCAATTTTTCTTTTTTTAACATGCCGACACAGACTACCCTTTTAATTATAAGTCCTTCTACTCGTGTCACAAACATATTTATTTCCTTCATGTTTTTTATCCACGTGTCTAACTAACTAAACTATTCCTAGATGGATGTCTACTTTCACAAACGTTGCACACGTACATTGATTTTAAGCGTTCAAATTGACTTGAAAAAGTAATATGATAAATTAACCAAGGCGAAATCATTTATACGTGTACTAAAAGCCGTCGAACGAGGAACCTTTGTAAGCAACGGTGATTTGCACGGACTGTTTTACAGTTGCACGAGGAACCTTTGTAAGCGAACGGCTACTGTCCGTTAGCAAAAACCCGTTAAACAGCATATTAAAACAAGTATATTTTAACACAATATGTAACTTTAAGTGTATTACACAGCATTGTTAACACTTCATTATAATTTAAATGTTTTGTAATACATCTTTGGTCTTCTGTTTTGCTTTCTTAGAAGACTGTCTGACGGGCTTCGAATTATTATTTTCACCCGGATTTCTTAACTTTTCTTTTCCATTTTCTTTCACATTTGAATCAGTAACGTCATTGCTGTTATCATTGACGTCATATTGCATGACCTCAAGTGGATAAAGTAAATTCAGAGGACGATGTATTTCTTTTCCCGAGGGCAATTTCACAGTTGCTGATCGCACGAGATCATCCCGACTTTTCTTCAAACGAGTTACTTTTCAAAATTTCCATTGTCCTCTGGAGCATAAATCTTTTATAAGCACTACATCACCAACCGTCGGTTCAAAATAGGACTGAATTTTCCCAGACTTTATTTGATTTTGAGTCCTTTCTCTTAAACTCAAAAGATACTCAGTCCTCCAAATCTTCCAAAACATGTCAAGTAAGTGTTGTCCATTCTTCCACATTGACCATAATTATTCAGTAGTGCTTTCAGTCGGCAAGTAATCAGTTTCATCATCAATTTCATTTTCAGGAATACCCGTTCTAGGGCTCAAGGTCAAGAAATGTGAAGGTGATATTGCTATGTTGGAGTTAATGTCGTTATCTATGTAAACCAACGGCCTTGAATTCAACACAGCCTCGATTTCTTTCACCAGTGTTTGAAGTTGTGTGATTGTCAGTAATCGTCGTCCAATGGTTTTTCGCAATGATCGTTTCACTAGTCCTACCAAATGTTCGTAGAACCCTCCGACCCAGGGAGCAAGTTATACATTGATAGACCACTTAATTCCTATACCCGAAACATAACTCCAAATATCTTTCTCTTTGTGAATTTTGCTCCAGATACGATCTAACACTGAACTTGCACAATGAAACTGCTTAGCATTGTCACTGATGATAAGTTTTGGAGTTCCTCTCTGCGCAACAAAACGTTCAAAACATAATCGAAACTCTGTTGTAGACATATCACTTACAACTTCAAGAAGAATTGCTTGAGTAATAAGACACGTGAATAAGCAAATCCACACTTTTTCACTGGTTTTGCATGTTTTGTACATATCGGACCTAAATAATCAAATCAAACACTGTTGAATGGCAGCGCTTCCGTAACACGACTCTTGGGGTAAGAGAAAATAGGTGGCAATTTGTACGGACCACCTTCATGTCTACGACATACGGAACACTTTTTGAGAACAGATTTCACCACTGCTCGACCCGATGGAACCCAATATTGAGTTCTCAATGAAGACAAAGTTTGTGAAACACCACTGTGTAGTAATGTTTTGTGAGTTTTATCTACTATCAATCTTGTGATATATGACCCCTTCGGCAGAAGTATAGGGCGTCGGGCACTTTCGGTCAGATTTGCGTTTTCTAAGCGACCACTTCAACGAAGAAGTCCATTCTGGTCAACAAACAGACCTAACTGGCGTTGTATAGGAGTGCTTTTGTTGACACTTACATCCTCAAATACTGACCCGAAATTTTCTTTTTGAGTGAATTTTATCCACATTTGCTCGGATGACTTTAACTCCTTAGCCTGCAAAAAACGATTTGAAAACTTACATTTCCTGAGCTTCGCTATGAAACGGAGCACTAGGGCCGAAACCCGAACAAGTTTGGCAAAGGAGGAAAAACTTTCAACATCTTTTCCAAGAGGTTTGAAATCCACTTAATCGCTGATATTTGTACTTTCACCTGAATGAGTCGCAATTAACACTTCAGAATGTGTCTCATATTGATCTTGTTCATGATCACATTTATGTCCTGTATCACATGATTCCTCTGTAACACCCTTTGTTGGCCATATATCAATTGGTGACGATGCCCATGACGGACCGTTCCACCACACTTAGTTATCCTTTAGATTCTGAACAGATATACCTCGCGATAAAATATCAGCGGGATTTTTAGATGTTGGCACATATGCAAACTTGATATCACATGTTTTCTGATTTCCAGTACCCTTCTTTGAACAAACACTGGTAACTGTTTATTACTTTATATCCACTGCAATGTGCACTGTGAGTCAGACCAAAGATACATTTGCGTAATCGGCAAAGATAATTGTGAATTCACAAAGTTCAAACATGGCACCCCGATCACGACAGCCAGTAATTCCAACCGAGGTATTGTAATCTGTTTCACCGGCGCAAGCCTTGCCCTGGCAAAGACAAGCTCACATTAACACGAGAACTCGTTTGACTGATGCACATACACTGTTGCTGAGTATGCACTTTTAGATGCATCACAAAAACACAAAAGTTTGTATTCAATGTCTACAGAGTCAGGAAGACCAACACGTCAATTCACTTTGGTAATTGGAATGTTCAAAAAGTCCGAATGTATTTCATCCATATCTTCACATCTTCATCACTAAGTTTTTCATCCCAGTCAATTTGTCTTTTCCATAGTTCTTGGAGAAAAAACAGGACGAAACAATCCCAACGGATCGAACACTAATGCTATTTGGCTTAGCACCGTTCGCTTCGTAACGGCGGTTTGATGTGTAGATATGGATGGCTCACATATTGTAAGTGAATCATTCCGCAAATCCCATTTGTGACCCAAAACTTTCACTTCTGTAAACTTTGTTTTGTCACTTGATGCAAATGATTTGGTCACAATCTCATCGTTTGACATCCATTTCCTAAGATTCATAGAACCGGCATTGAATATTTGTTTTGCATTTTTGTACAATTCTTTAGCCTCTGACACCGTGTTCGTACCAGTGATTAAATTGTCCACATACATGTCTCTCTTTATCTGTTCTCATGTAGAATTTCCGTAAGAATTCAGATGGGATTCGATCGTTGCTCCTAGCAGAAACGAACTTGATACAATACCAAACGGTACTCTTGTAAAACGATATTCTTGAATATTTGCGGTGTCTGTGACTGCTGGTTCAATACTCTTCAATCAAGCAAATCGGGTGACATCTCGTTGATTATCCTGTAGACCAATTTTTAAGAAGGCTTTTTCTATATCTGCAACGACTGCTATAGGATGCACTCTGAATCTAAGAAAAATCCCAGTCAAATCATTTAGCATCACGGCCCCCCTATATAAGCACTGATTTAAGCGTTTGGTATCTTTTCGTAAACGACTCTTAATTCAGTCGTTGACTTATCGGGCTTTATAACTGCATGGTGTGGGATATAATGTACAGGCCCTTCCGGGTCTTTCGTTTCAACCTTTTATATTATACCATTTTTAACTGATCCACGATGATGTCATTGTATTTTTCTAAAATTTCAGGTTTTGACTTGAGTCGATTTACCGTTGACCTCAAACGCCAAATTCCCAACTCTTTATTAGTCGGCAAGTCCGGTGTGTCTTTTTTCCACGGCCAAGTCACTTCGTATCTACCGTTTACAAACTTTAATGTGTCCCTGAAGTTTTCCATTGCTATGTCATCTGCTGGCGTTTCAATTTCGTCGATAACTCTAATCGACTCCACCTTCCACAGATCCTCAATCATAGCCGTATCTGGCAAGGAAAAACTAGGCTGGTAAACACCCCAGATTTTGTAATGTCCTTTCCATAGGAGAAAATTAGGAAACTTGCACCTTCGGAGACATCACAATTTTCATTTGTTCTGCCCCTCAGAATCCACCCCAACTTTGATGCCAGTAAGTACAATCCTGGGCAAACCTCTATCTTTTCACCAAGTATTAAGTCAAGATAGTAACCGTTTCCCACTAGTTAATTGATCTGTGTTGTTTCTTTCTCAGTGGGAATATTGTCAGCAAGATCCATCGTTCGTACAATGTCCTGAACACGATCACTTGACAAGTCTTTCAATGGCTTTCTATAGAGTGCACCACTTATATACGGTACTATGTTCACAGTCATTGACATACACTGGCCACTTTTCAGCTTTACGTCGATTTTGGCGTACTTTGTTTTGATACATTTAGATTTGGTACTTCCAAATGTGGCAATATGTATCTCCTCTTCTCCAATGGCTTTAAGACATAGTTTCTTTGCCAGAGATTCGGTTACATAACTTCTTTGAGACACACTGTCCATGAGAAGACGAACATTTTGAGTTTCATTTGATTCAGGGTTTCTGATATCTGTAGCGCAGTTTGCATTAAAACTCTCTCAATCATGGATACAAGTCCGCTTTCGTTAACAACCTCATTTGACGGATTCCCTTTGTTGACTTCGTTCACTTCAGTTGCCAAGTGAGATACGGTATGTTTGAATGCAAACTTTTTTGGACACAGGCTTCTATGGTGCACATTCATCTCACCACAATGTACACACTTGTGATTACTTCTGCAGTCCAGGAAGACATGTCCACCTTTCAGACATTTGAAGCACTTTCCTTTCACTTTAGATTTCCTTTCATTCACTGGAATTTGTCACATTCGTCACTCCAGTGACTTGCAAAACAAAAGTGACACTTTCTTCTGTTAATATTTGCACTTTCATTTCTTGGATTCTTTTGAACATTTCTCGAAGCAGTTAAGGCTTGTGCAGAATATTTGGCCCGAAATTCATTATACGCCAGCGGTTTCTTATGAAGTGTAACACTTTCTTTACTGTCATCGGGTTTACTGTCCTTTGCTGCCCTTTCACGAGCAACAACATACTCGTGTAACTTGTCGGTTAATTCCTTAACCGAACACTTCTTATCTAAATTGTGTTTAATTCCAGTTGAACTAAAACTGCCTCTGGTAGTTTTGACCGAATAATGGAAACAAAAACATCCTGACAGATATTCTGTTTCAGTGCCTCCAAACTTCTCAAATGTCGCTCTATGCAATCCAAGAGATCACGAACACTTCTTAATTTTGTTGTTGCCTGAGGGAGGTTTATCAGTTTGTTATAGTGCGCGTCAATAATTTCTTGTGGGCTGCCAAACCGTTTTACAAGAATGTCAACGGCTACACTGTAGTTGTCATTTGTCAAAGACAATCCCTCTATCGACCGTTTTGCTTCCCCAGATAACTTGCTTTTCAGATAGTTAAACTTTTCCACTTCTGAAATTGTTGAGTTGTCGCGAATAGCACATTGAAAGGAGTCCCAAACCTCAATACAATTTGTTTTGTTTTCATTGAACGTGTTAATTTCTAATTTAGGCAATTTTACATTTGATGCACTTTTCACGTGTTTTGTCTCACTTTGGCGTTTAAAAAAATCTTTTGCAATCTCATTTGTTGTTCAAATATTGTTTGAACCTTATCCTGTTCAGGTTTTTGTACTTTTTGTCGTCCATCCTATTTAGTCCATGTTCTAGAGACTGAAGACCGACGACAAGATCAATAGCACTATCGCACAGTTTACCACCCTCGTGTAACACTTTTTCCGTAAGATCCGTGTCTGAATCGCCCAGAGCTGTCGCCAGTTTATCTGATTAATCTTGGAGTTTGACACGATAGGATTTAATTTTGCTGACACTTTTACGAATGTTATCCAACAATTCCTCTTTGTCATGCGAGAATATATCAACTTTCAACAACTGGAAGCCGAGATCGACCTCCTTTTTAAATGAGTTCAAGAACCTTGTTCTCACCCCTTTGACGTATTGATGATTTTCCGTCATCCTTGAAGTCACTTAGATCAAACAACCTTTGTGGCCTCTTTTTTCACCAGCCTATCGATAAGTACAAGTATAAACGTTAATTATCCATTTCCATTAATAAACACTTTTTTAAACTCGCATGTCGCAGAGAATAGGAATACATTTAGTACCCAACACTTTCACCTTTTAGGCGACACTTTTTTTGCACCCGCATAACGCAGAGTATAAGAAAAACAATTTTAAATCCACCATTATCGTATCCGATTTCCAAATTTCCGGTTCGCGGGACCAAACAATGTGGCGAATACTCTCTTTGTTGTTATGCTAAGGACTGTATTGAAGTTAATTGTTCCGCCACACCGAGATTTAATTTTCTAAAGACGTAATTTTAGTTGACATGAAGAATAAAAGACACTCACAATTTTTCCCACTAAATCTTTTATTTTTATAAGGTAATAATTTCACTTTAATCCAACAATTTAAAAACGTATCCACAAAATCTACATAAACAACGCAACGATTGCTATTTATAAGACAAATGATTACCGTTAACGGTTATACCGTTAATGTCCATATGTTCATGAAACAATCTTACAAAAACATTAAGGTCAAATTGCCGTTACTTAACGGATTAAAAATCCGTTAAGAAACGGTGTCAAAATTATAACATTATATGTATACAAACAAATGGATATAACAAAAACCAAAATCGCGTATTTCGCGACAGAGGTGACGATGTTGGGGGTGTTGTCAGAATCATTAAACGAATAAGTATATTTCAGAAACCCTCCACTTAGATCAGAAGTATTCATTAACCAAACGCGCGACTAGCGCAATCTCAATCAAACACACCTTTGCGGACATGCAATTACATTATAAATGCAAACAAGACTCTTGACTCGAATACTACACTCATCATTTAAGCACACAAGTACCAGAAGGCTCTGAAATCCACAAAAACGACCAGGGGATAGGTTTTAAAGTAATAAGTTTACGAAGAAATATGGTCCATCTATAAAAAGATATTAAACTTACAAGTTTGCGATATTTGTATATTTACAGAACATTCTCAAATAAGCTATATGTAAGAAAAAGCGTAAATTTGTTTAATCTATATAACACAAATTGCTCTATGGCTGACAGTATCTTAAGATTGAAATATGATGATATTGAAGGTATGAACGGGGATACGTTCTACTACATCGACACACTGTTGTTATATTATTTATATGTCAAATAATAAAACTCCAGATACCCTATCAGTAGAGAAATCCTTGGTCGTATCGACTTATTTTATAACATAACACTAATTATAAACATAAAATGATCAACACTGGGATGAGCGGCCTAGAATAGTCCATGCAAAGCATGTGGGGTTTTAGCAGCAGTTTTCGATCTAGATTCAGACACCCAAATAACTAGCGTATACTCCTAAGAGGAGCTGCATGTTAACAGCGAGCATTTTAGGTTTAATACACTATTATTTACTGTGCTTGTATGAAATGGGCAAAAGTCAGGAGAGAGCCCCAAGGATTTTGCTGAAGATCATAGCAGTCAATTGTTTCGTTGCAAGTGCTCACCATGTAAAACGCTTCGTAGACTTTTGTAAGGTCCATACTTTGGGTATAGACACTCTTCATTTTCATTCCGATCTATAGAATACACGCTCTTGAAACAGCAGTCATTGTAGAACTCACAGTCATCGTCGCAATAGCAATCTATAAACCGAATAATATTGTTAATTTTAAAAAATATATTCAATAAGGAGTCCCGGTGCTGAACAAGTAGCAACAGAAGCGTAGTATTAAAAACTACGAAATATAAATACATGTTTATGGTAACTTCTGCCACTAACACGTATTGTTATTGCTATATACTCCGGTTTGAATTTAGAATTATGTTGTGTGAGAATGTTTTATGTGTTATATAGACTGAACATTTAAAATAAATAGAAAGCATTGAATTGTTGAGTCACTATACAATTTAGAAAACAAATCTAAACATTGTCTATCCGTGATATAATATGTAATGTCATCGACCTTGTAATTACTTGAACGTTTTTTTCTTAATTAACAGAAACAAACAAACCATCACAGCAAGGCACCCGTTCGAAATCATTAAGCATTCTGGCCAAAGTTGATCTGTTGTTGCCACACACATTAGTTCGAGGGCAGAAGTATTCTCCATGCGAGCGAAACAGAGACACAATGGTCTCTTCTGTCCAGTTTTTCCATCTCAGTGTATTGCTGTCGGCCGCAATGATTGAAGTAAGTACCATAATGGTAAATGCAACCGAAGCACAGTCAAAGACATTCATTTTTTAATAATATTATCGTCCATTTTACACTAGCTTTAATATTCTTATTACACTTTCTTCATTCACTGAAATGAAAAACCTCGTTCCAATCACTACAAAAAAATAACACAAATCCAGAAAAATAGTCAACATTGCGTGATGTACTCAAGTTGCGATCTTCATGTAATATATTTAGACGAACACATGTAACCATACACGCGTCTTCCTATTTTGAGGATAACACACGCTGATCTTAATGCGGAGAATAAACATAACGCGAAGTTACGAGACGTTTTAGAACAAAGAATATATGCATCAATACGTATTTTACAAAAGTATACCTATTGGTTAAGTGAACTGGCGACCCCCATATATTTTTTGTATAGCACTTATTGGTGTGCTAATTTTATCTCTAAAATATATTAGCAAATAAACTTGAATTTAACAAGATCGCTATAACTTATGTATGATTCTGTATTCAAGCAGTTCTTTTACACCTTTTACTCGATTGACTTTTCAAAAGATTTTTAAACACCCCTTGCTTGATACAATTTGGTTGCAAATAGCGCAGAAAACGCATTTGAAATAACAGTTACTACCTGACGTATAAATAAACACAGAATTGAACGAGCTCGAACATAATTCCGCGATACTGTTTTCATCTAAATTAAATTGACGAATGAATTAAATAGCGTTCACTCCAAAGTAAGATTTGTTCTGACATGAATCTACAGGTGCCTTTTTATAGCATTGAATTTTTCTTAACGTTTATATATCGTCGTAAGGGTCTATAAAATGCGCATGACAGTTTGGTGTTAAGGTTCTATATCTGAGGCCCGAGAAGATGGTGTCAATATCCGACGGACTAGGATTGTCAAATACTATGTAAGAATACCACTCTTTGCCGTCTTGAACCCCATTGCATGCTGCGCATTGCTTATTTATGTAGATTTTATGACGACCGGGCGATAGTGCCGGATCTCGTACCGGCGCCGTTTCCGCCGCAGCCCTTCTACGCCGTCTGGCCATTGGTTCCACCGCCGGTGCCGGATTGACCGCCGCTCGCCCCCCCCCCGTGCCCCTGTTCGTTCCCGTCCCGCTATGGCCTTTCCTGTCCGTCTCCGCACGCCTTTGCCTCTACCCGACATTGTAGATATATGAATGTGTATACACAAGTTGTTTCAGCGACAGCTATTTCGAAATGAATTGCTATGGCTTATTTTGATAATGTAAGCTTCATAAAATGGTTGTTATTTAATTGTCTAATGTAACTGTGTGTGTTTGAACCTGTATAAATCTATATTCTTGTAGTCTAAATGTAACTGTGTGTGTTTGAATTTGTATACATCTATATTCTTATAGTCTAAATGTAAGTGTGTGCGTGTTTTAATCTATATAGAATTATATTCTAATCGGGATTCTAATAGTCTAATTGTAACTGTGTCTGTTTCAACCTGTATAAATCTATATTATACTAGTCTATATGTAAGTGTGTGTGTGTATGTGTGTGTGTGTTTGAACCTGTATACATCTATATTCTAATAGTCTCAATGTAACTGTGTGTTTGAACTTGTATAAAGCTATATGCTAATAGTCTAGCTTATCATCTTATATGTTGTGATACATTTTACAAATGTGTTGTCATACATTTTTCAGGAATTTCCTGATGTTAATATTTGTTTGAATGTCATTTGGTTTAATGTGTTTACCTAATTTTTATGTTTAGGTGTGCAAAAAGTAAATTATTCAATTTTAACACGTATTGCATTTTGAATGAGATATCATGATCAAACACAGTCTTTCTAGATATCCACCCATATGCTTTAATATACACAAATTATAAGAAACCGGGTTCTTATAATAAAAAAGTACATTAAGATTAATTAAAAAAAAAACTTTGTCTGCGAAATTGAAAACACTATCTTATCCCATCGAAGACCGAAACAAAACAATGTAAAGCGGACATGTCGAATGTAGCCGTATTCTCCCGAATACACTCTTCGATGATTGCCTTCACAAGAAATCGGGAATAGTGTCATCCATGAACGTGCTTTAAAAACAATATCAACGCCAAAAAGAACACACATTATTATCCTTAGGTTCAAACTAGGTTGTCCTCATGTTCTTTTCATTCAAATTGTTATGTATTATGATCACGTCACTCATGATAAACCCCGCCTACCATGGTGTATTGCTGCATGCATATCGCTGTATCTTTGTAGTATTAAACTAGCCATCAAACAGACCGGTGTTCTCGCGTTGTCTTAAACCCACATACACAACAATTGGCGACGAGGATTGAGCAGAGTTTTTATTTCGGGAATTTTATCCTTTCTTTCAAAATGAAGAATTGTGCATAAAATTCTGGATATTACATCTGTGATAATCATGGCAACAGCGTTAATAGGAAGCATTAATCCGTTTGAGGGTAACACGGAAACGTGGACTTCTTATCAAGAACGCCTGGAGCAATATTTTATTGTGAACGATATTGCAGCTGAAAAGAGAGTGGCTGGATTACTTACCCTCCTAGGGGAAAGGACATATTGTCTTCTCAGGAGTTTAACGTCGCCGGCAAAGCCGTCGGAGAAGACGTACAAGGAACTGTGTGATTTGCTTAGCACTCACCTTAGTCCAAAACCGCTGATCATTGCCGAACGTTTTCGATTTCATAAACGAAATCAGGCGACGGGGGAATGTATCAAGGACTATGTAGCGACATTAAGGAAGTTGGCGGAATTTTGTAACTTTGGCAACAACCTTAACGACACATTAAGGGACAGATTCGTTTGCGGTCTTCGTGAGGAAACAACACAAAGGAAGTTGCTTTCAACAGTTGACCTAACATTCGCTAAAGCAATAGAAATTGCGACTGCTATGGAAACAGCGACCAAAGACGCCGCAGAACTTCAGTCGTCGGCAGCTACCGGAAGTGTACACCGGATTGCTAACCGTAAACACACAAAGACAAGACCACCGCCTAAAAGGGAAACGGTGCAAGTTACTTCCAAACCGAACTGTATTCACTGTGGGAAGAACAATCATGTGTCACAAAAATGTCGGTTGAAAAATGCCGTATGTCACTTCTGCAAGACAAAAGGACACATTCAGAAAATATGTCCCAAAATGAAACACGTCAATGCAATGAACACCACAGATAATGACAATGTTTTGATTATTAATTCTGTGAACCGTGGAGACAACAAAATAACAGTGTCACCTGAAATTGACGGACATATATTCAGAATGGAAGTTGACACAGGATCGGCAGTGACATTAATGTCGGAAATTGATTTCCGAAAACGGTTCGGAAATGTACCACTAGATCCCGCGAAATCAGTACTTAAGACGTACTCCGGGGAAATCATTAAACAAGTAGGTACCAAGGTTGTAACAGTAAAGTACAATGGACAATCAACACAATTACGGCTTTGTGTGGTTCAAGGCACTGGTCCTATGTTGTTCGGGAGAGACTGGCTAACGGCTATCAAGTTAGACTGGCAACGCATTGTTCCCGTAAACGTGATCGAAAGAGATATTGTTAAAGACAGACTAAACACGATTTTGAAAAACAATGCAATTGTTTTTGATGAAGGTATCGGAAAAGTGAAGGACATAAAAGCTAGGTTAACATTGAAAGAAGACGCGTCACCCAGATTCTTGAAAGCAAGGACAGTTCCGTACTCTATGAAACCAAAAATAGAGCGTGAACTCGACAGCCTTGAAAGGCAAGGTATTATTTCGAAGGTAAATACCAGCAGATGGGCAACGCCAATCGTTCCAGTATTGAAAAGCAACGGACAGGATGTTCGAATTTGTGGAGACTTTAAAGTGACAGTCAACCAAGCACTTAAAGTTGACAAATACCCCCTACCAAGGATCGAGGACATCTTCGCGAATCTGTCACACGGACAGAAATACTCGAAACTGGATCTTCGCCAGGCGTATCTCCAACTTGAGGTCGACGACGACAGCAAGGAATTGTTGACCATTAACACTCATCAAGGGCTGTATCGGTACAACAGATGTGTGTACGGAATATCGTCACTTCCCGCAATCTGGCAACGCACAATTGACCAGATACTTCAAGGAATACCTGGAGTGCAATGCATTCTTGATGACATGATCGTGACAGGGGACAGTGATCAGTCTCATTTGGATAACCTCGAGAAAGTGCTTTGTCGTTTGAACGAGTTTGGTTTAAAACTAAACAAAGACAAATGTGTGTTCTTTGAGGATAGAGTTACGTATTGTGGACACGAGATTGACAAAGATGGATTATGGAAGTGTAATGACAAGGTGCAGGCTGTGATTGACACACCCACACCTAAAGATGTTACTTCTTTAAGGGCGTATCTCGGTGTTCTCAATTACTACCACAGGTTTCTGCCGAATCTCGCGACTGTCATTAAACCACTAAACGCGATGCTTGAAAAAAATCGAAAGTTTATTTGGTCCAATGAATGTGAGATCGCGTTCCAAAATTCGAAAAAGCTGATCACTTCTGAGCCCGTGCTTACGCACTATAACCCAGATCTACCAGTTAGACTGGCAACGGATGCCTCTCCGGTAGGAATATCGGGAATACTGTCTCATGTCATGACAGACGGTTCTGAAAAACCGATTGCTTTCGCGTCAAGGTCATTAAGCAATACCGAGCAAAGATACGCGCAGATTGATAGAGAAGCGTTGGCAATATTTTGGGCAGTGAAGAAATTCTACCCATACCTGTACGGTCGGAAATTTTGTCTAGTAACGGACTGCCAGCCGCTATTATCAATTTTCAGTCCAAGCAAAAGCATACCCGCAACAACTGCTGCGCGCGTACAAAGATATGCTTTGTACCTATCCGGTTTTGATTACGACATAGAGTACAAATGCACAAAAAGGCATACAAATGTTGATGGGTTGTCCAGACTTCCCGCGCCGAATCATGATCATAACTCTGATGATGTAGAAGAAGTATTCTACACTTCACAATTCGAGCAACTCCCTGTAACAAGTTCGCAAATTAGCCGCGAAACGCAACGCGAGCCAGTTATGTCACGCGTCTTAGAATACGTTAAAAAGGGCTGGGATTCACACGCTAATGACCCAGTACTCAAAAGCTACTACTTCCGCCGAAACGAGATAACACTTCATCGTGGGTGTCTGATGTGGGGAAATAGGGTTATTATTCCCATAAAACTAAGAACGCTTGTTCTCGATCTGTTACATGCTAGCCATCCGGGAATTGTAAAGATGAAAGGACTAGCTCGGAGCTATGTCTGGTGGCCGGGGATTGATGCTGACATTGAATGTCTGGTCAAACGTTGTAATGGTTGCGCAATGCAGCAGAAGTTACCAGCGCATGTCCAATTACATCCGTGGGAATGGCCAAGCTCTAGCTGGGAGCGAATTCACATAGATTTCGCGGGCCCGTTTCTAGGACGAATGTTCTTAGTCATGGTTGATGCTCACTCTAAGTGGCCTGAGGTCATTGAAATGAATACAACGACCACAGAAAGAACGATTCAAGTAATGCGAACCGTATTTGCAAGATATGGGTTACCGAAGCAAATTGTTTCTGACAATGGAAGTACGTTCACATCTGAAAGCTTCCAACTGTTCATGAAAAGAAACGGAATTCTCCATATAAGGACTGCGGTTGCTAAGCCATCCACAAATGGTCTTGTTGAGCGCTTCAATGCAACTTTCAAATCTAGCATTCGCGCAATGAACAGCGAAACGGATGACCTTAACCAGAAACTGAATTGCTTTTTGCATACATATCGTAACACGCCGCATTCTACAACTGGCGAAACACCAGCAAAATTGTTCTTAGGTCGTGATTTGCGAAGTAGGTTAGATTTGCTTAAACCTGATACTAAGCAGCACGTGAATGACCGACAAATGAAAATGTCAGTTCCGGACAGAAATAAATTTCGCGAACTAGATTTAGGTCAGAGTGTCCTTGCCCGAGATTTTAGGCCTAACTCTAAGGAAAAATGGATAAAGGGCACTATTGTTTCACGCGACGGACCACTTATGTACAAAGTGGACATCGGTAATACAGTGTGGAGAAGGCACATTGATCAGCTTCGTGCTACGGACGTGCAAAACGCTTCAAATGAAAATGACACAGTCCCATTACCGTGCGAACCGCTATCTGTTACCGAGACTCCGTGTCATAGCCAATTAATGTCAGACCACCCGGTACTAATTGAGAACAAAGATAAAAATGATAATGATTCTCAAAATGATCCTCTGGTTTCAAATGAGCAATTAACTAAGGAGCGTCGGTATCCATTGAGAAACAGGCGACAGCCTGAACGACTGTCTTATCAGTAGTTATTTGTAACTAATCAGATTAATTGCTGCAGTACTTTTCCTCGGACATTTTGGTACTTGTGAATGCTAATGAGCTGTGAGGATTTTATATCATTGTGTAGTAACGATATATAATAATGGACAATTAATGCGTAATTTCACAGTAATTAGATAAGAACACTGACTGAGTTGATATTTGAACAAGAAATGTTATGTTTGAAAATGATTATTCATATTATTTTTTTAAATGCATTATGAATTGATTTTTATGAATAATTATATGATCAACACATTTATAAGGGGAGAATTGTTATGTATTATGATCACGTCAGTCATGATAAACCCCGCCTACCATGGTGTATTGCTGCATGCCTATCGCTGTATCTGTGTAGTATTAAACTAGCCATCAAACAGACCGGTGTTCTCGCGTTGTCTTAAACCCACCTACACAACACAAATAATGCTAATTTTAAAATTGTTATGCTTCTTTAGTATCCTAGGAATAGCCTTGCAACCGCGCCCACCCCCCCAAAAAAAACAACCTAAATGAAGACATTCAAAACAACAGAACTCACACAGTCCTGGGTAAGACTATTTTTATGACACTTATTATTAATTATTCCTGAGGATTAATATATATTTTAATTTTAGTTTTTTTCAGAAGCCATGCTTTTATCAGAACGAAAGAATTTCATTAGAGCTTCCAATCTTCACGCAGAGTTGTCGTTCCATGCTCTCACATGCAATAATGCTGTGCTGGTTCCAGTCAAATCTCGCGGAGGTTGTAGAACTTCCTGTTTACAGAATGAACAAGGGAGAGAACTGTCCAATTGCTCTAATACACTAATATGTTCACTTACTTTCCCTTGAAAGTCGACATTTCTTTTTAAATTAACTGGGTTTTATTGTTGAAAAACATTAACCCACATTGATTCTATCATGGGTACTTAACGATGACAGATAACAAATCAGCGTGTTTTACATGTTAGTTCCACATCTCTTATTGTCCTAAAAACTAAATAACCTAACGTTGTTTAATTATCCATCTTGATATAAGCATTCTTTTGCACAGAAATGTATATATCTATTCAATTGCAGAAGAACGAGTTTTCTTTTAATAATAGGCAGTACATTGGTAAATGGGATTTACCAGACTGTGGTTCGTGCCTTGGGACGTGTCTTAACATAGCAAGCTTTCGTCGTTTGACGGTCGCCAAAATGGGTCTCGTAGGCCAACAAGTGTTATTTTCTCTTTTTGAACCTGTGCCGATTCCCTCATAATGTTCTTATTATAGTGTTATTTCTTTGCAAATGATGAGGGAAATAGATACATACCATATATATTTCCCCAGTACAATGTTTATCAAATATGTTAAAACCATTTATACCTGATCGTACAATGTTGAAGAAAATGAATATTTATATATTCCGCGATAGGTATAATACAAATGTCGCAACTTCAGTGCAGCCAATTAACATATTTTCTCAGTTAAACCCAAACAATGCACATGATTTCTCAAGGGATATATATGCAAATACTCAGAATTGACAAGTATATGCATAGTTAGTCAAAATTAGCGATGTTCTTCATTTATTTGATTTATTAATGTCAAAATGTTTTTTTTTTACATGTTATGTGCATAAATGTGCTCGTATGCCTTAATGGAAAGTTGACCTATTAAGAAATTGTTGTAAACAACTGACATGCAGATATTTTTTTTTAACTCGACAAATTCGCACAAGATTTTAATGAAATCTTTACATAGTATTTCACATTACAAGAAGCGGCATTATTACATTTTAAGAATATTGCTTGTAAAAAAACATTTGCAAAAATAGCCACTGATCAGCATGTTCACGTCCACCAGTTTCTAACCATGAACCCCACAATATCGCAGTATATTAATTGTGCTTATTTTATAACGCCACTGGATTATTTTCGTGTTTTTTGTTGTTTTTTTTCAGCCAATTAATTGTACTTTTTGTTCAAAATAAAGACAGTCATTTTATATGAAGACCAATGCACCGTGTGTATTTAGACATGCTGTTACTTGTTAAAATGAGTTTTTAATGAACGTTACATTTCAATGTCTCTTTTTTATGTGAAGTTTGTGATTCTAATTGGATTCAAGCAGACAGTCGCCAGTAAAGTTAAGGTTTAAACTAACATTTTGAACAATAATCGTGATTATAATTGTGTCTGTTAGTTTAAAATTCTGCTTGTACAACCGATGCTACATAGTTAAAGTCTTAGATATTGATGTCAAAGTTACGACGGCATGTTTTGAGTTTAATCAATCGGAATCTAATTGTCTTGAGATAAATTCGTTATTCTTACCCACAATAATTTTATGATAACTATGATAAGAAATGATATACTTTGTTCTAAATACGATGGCATTAAACGTCGTCTATGTTGTTACATTTTATTGGATTGATGAAGTTATGTTATAGCATCATATCTAATCATAATTTAGATTCAATCAGTAGTATTAAGTTAATACATGTATACATTGATTGACCACTCTTATATCAAGAGCATAATTTGTTAGCCTCCAATCCGAAGCTCGCATTCATTTGTATAACTATCCATCCCATTTGCTTTTAGCACTACAATGTATAACGGCATTACGTCAGCAGTAACAATAGAAAATCACGCCCTATATTAAAACAGTTAACAATTAAACAGCGCATATTATCATTAATGATTTGTATTAACTGTAAATTGATCCGTAGAGATCAAAATTGAACTCAAATACATTTTTAATCCCATTCTATTCGATGATCGCGTACTTCTGCAAATAGCTGCATTCACTTCAAACGCATATACGAGTTGGTGTAATGCAATGTCGTTTGTTTAAACAGATATTAGGCAGATGTATATTTGTTATAAAACTATGGACTTGTGTCGATTATATCGCAACGCATTTAGATTTTTTTTTCTTGAGTCCCATAGTGTACATAAATATCCCCATTTTGTTACATATACTACCTCATTGTTTTCAAATATAATACGGCTTTTATGCCCAGTGCGATAACTTATTTTAATAACTGTCTTCCACAACTCCAGAGGACACTTCAATGAAACATACACTCTAGATGCGAGGCTCATGTTTTCAATGGTGTATTTGCTTTAGTTGCAAAATAGCATATATTTTGGCTGCTTTATTGTTTCTCTTACGACCTTGTATTTGCTCGAGTTAGAAAATAACACTCTACTTTGCCTGCCAAATTGTTTCTCTTACGATCTTTTTGGGGAAAATAAAATAATGAATTATTATGCATTCTCATAATATTCCCTCTGCACTTTCAAAATCATTAATATTCGTTAACCTTAACTGCCAAAAAGAAAATAAATACGCCTATAATGTGAAGTACGATGTCAGTGTACTCTCAAATTTACATAGACATTGAGTTGATTATACCACCAAGAACAAACGTATGTAGGTGGAGGGATAAAAGTTTGGCCTTGACCGTCCGTTTTACCGTCCGTCCGTCCTTCCGTTAGTCCGTCCGTCCGTCCGCCGGTCCGTCCGTCCTTCAGTTTCGTCCGTCCAAATCTCGCCTAAGCTGATTTTATTGAAACTTGGTATGAGTGTATATGTGGACAAGAGGGTGGTGTTCGTGTAATGCCATCGCAACCTATTTTCAAATAACGGAGTGATTACCATTTTCGCTTTAAAAGAAGTACACTTTTGTGTCTGGAGCCACATCTTACAACTGTCCTTTGTTACTTAAAACAATTCTACTTCATTTCGGATATTAATGCGGAGCTTTATTTTAGTACTGCTTGTATATGTTTAATTAAACCTGTATTAAAGTGAATCAGTGAATGATTATATAAGTAGTTGTGTACAGTTTCGCGTTGAAAGCATTTGGCGGCGGATATCAATTTAACGAATTTGCTTGTCTCTTTTCAATTGCGGACTAGATAATAGCGAAAACATGCACAACACTAACAACAACTACTCATTTTTGTAGATACTTTTAAAGAAAGTCAAACGTGCAATTCGATAGTTCTACACTACCAGGGAATATATATAGTGGCGATTGTAAAAAATATATGATAGCTGTGAAATTCGTCACGATATAGTATTTGCTGACCATACCAAATGTCCTTGATAATTGTTGGCTTTCAGTTAAAATCTGTTGAGTGGGTTCTTTTGGTATTTATAATTGCAATAGGTGTTCGATATGTGAACGAACATGAACATGTATACTCGTATGATGTCTGACCTCGTTATTTAGTCTGAATTAATATAGTCTTCTAAACAAGTGATCGTATTGCTTAGACTGTAATACAATACGATTGATCGTTCTCGTTCTTGTTTTGGCATACGTACACGGGGTTTCATGTTTTAATAAATAACATGGAAATATTTAAAAAGACATTCGGCGTCCGTAGTTATTATTAAAGCACACAATTCTATTTCATTATTGTTTTAAATAAAAACGCATGCTTCTGCCATAAATGTATTAATACCAAATTCCGTATTAAATGTAAGTGCTTAAACGTCAATAGTGCTTATACTTTCTTCGTTTGAGTGTTGATATACATTGAAGCAATATATTTAGCATGATCACAATGATTCAATATAATACGTATACACACGAGTCAAATGTCTGTATTTAGAATGGACTTGAATTAACTAAACATATTTGTTTGAAGAGCGCTCGTGTCTAAAACATTTTGCCAAGAAAGGGTAAAAAACTTGGTAAGACAGCTACGCCAAAAAAGTAACTAGGGAACGAACCATCAACAGTCGATTAAAAATGTGTTTCCATACTTAAGTGATTTAATGTCTCGGTCAATGTACAGAGCCTAATTTAAGCTTATTCACATACGTAGATCTCCGGGGACGCTGATGAAAGGTTTGTGAAAGGTCAATCGCCTTTTTTTTCACATTAGATCGGTGTTCTAAATGTCTTGATTATTTCATTTCATAATGCCCAAGGACTTTTAACTTCCGTTGCTCTGTAGAACATTACACCATTAAGGAATTAAACAATCATGAAGTGGGTATAATACACAATTTGAATGAAGTTTAGGTTTATTTACAAATGCATGTTTTGTGATAACTTTTGGGCAAATTTATATATCTATATATTATATTATATAAATATATATATATATGACCCATGTTAGAACCGACGGTAGTTTCTTTCAAATGATGAAGGTTAATATTTAATCGGCTAACTGACACTATCTGTAGGTGTTCATGAATATTGTCATAGAATACTAATCCGCGGTTCGAGTTCCGTTAAAAATCGGAAAACTAAAGGTTAAATTTGATACAACGTGTAAAATAAAGCCGAACAAAAAGGTAATTTCTTCGGAAAATATCATCAAAATATGGTTTTGACAACCACTTTGATGGTGAGCAACAAGCATGGAGTGTAGAGCAATTAACCATATACAATGATAAATATAAGTATGAAATAATATGAAATTCGAACGGATTCTTCTTTTTGAATGATACGTTTTAAGTTAGATGAATGGCTATTGCGCAGAAAATCNAATACAAAATGACCACGAATCTAAGATTCTATTTATAACATGACCAACAAATTTTATTTTTATTTTATGCTCTTTTCACCGTTTATTTACATTGTTAAATAGTTTACCTGAAGAAAATCGCTGGAATAATGACGTCATTTCGTGAAAAAAATGACGTCATTTCATAGTTATATAACTAGTGTAATAACACCCGTGTAATAAACAAAATTGAGCATTACGTTATTTCACTCCTGGAGCGTAGGTCATGTTATAATAATATATATTTAATCATAAATACTTAGAACTTCCTCTTACATCAGCAAGTTATCATTCGTATCATCATTACATGGTCTTTTAATTTAGACAAGTAACCCATTGTCATTCAATAAAACACAGGACAAAAAAAAAATGATAAACACAAACCCAACTGAATATATGGTGTTTCCGCATTGGAAAGGTCATTGCAAAGCGTAGGATTGGTTGTTCAAAACCGGTTTAAGTGCGCTTATATCCATGACATTATCATGAAAACATCATTAGAAGAGGACGTTATGTAAAATGCTTTCCCCAAGATATGAAAATTTGTGATTTGCTGGATACATGTATATATAATATATAGAATTAAAAGGAAAACTCAAGACATAAAGGGTCACTAACTTCCGCAACCAATACATCATTGATTCTTGCGTAAAGCCATACTAAATTCAGTCGTCATTAAATTAAATCTATTAGAAAACCTAGTTAATGGGAAAATTGACGTACTGCACTATCCGATGTCGAATCATTTTTGTTTTACATCGCATCAATTTCATGAATTATCCCGCATCAAGGTTAGGATCATGTCATTGTATTGCTCTATTTATTTGAACATCCATGTAATGAATTTAGCACACTTCTTAATGTTATTAGCATTTTTAAGTATATGTAGTTCTATGTAAGCGACATGTAAAGTCATGTTATTTCTTCTGATAAATATTAAAGTGTTATTATTAAGACAATATCAGCTCATCTAAAACAATCTCAACTACTTGACCACGTAGGACTTTGAATGTGTCTCAATGCAACTCATGTATTATGACAATCACTTTATTTGTCGTAGTTCCAAAAAGATAGCCAGGAATATATTGTTTCCATGAGACGGTTTTGATAGAGACAATGCCTCATTTATGAATTACTTCGCATGCATGGAAATTTCATTTGTGTGTAATTATTGCCAATTTGTTCTACAGCCATACAAGTATTGTTATACAGATCAAAAAGAGGTGGAATTCTAATTCAAAAGCACAGCTTTGGTTTTTATTGACGCAGCGTGTCTTAAAGTAGGCATCGTAAATAATTGCTTGTCTGCTAAAATGATATATGCATTCATATAACCTTCATATATAACAACTAATTTCTTTAAGATAGGAACAATAGAACTGCGAAAAAGACAAATGAAAAGCAGCGTCTTAACCTGCATGCATGATTAATGTCTGTATAGTTTGACAATATGGGAACTATATTGTAAGGAATTCTAATGAATACATGGTGGGCGAATACGTTTACTTGTCGCCCACCATTGATCAATTGTACTAGTCTTGGTTAAAAGCCAATTATATATACATGTTTTATAAATAAACAATCTAATTTTACAATAACTATCTATATTCATAGACCGCTTATGGGTACTTGATAAAATAATAATTTGAAGATATGAATTCAACACTCTGTTGACGATACCCACTACGTATAAGAGTTCAGTATCATCTTCAATTCCAGCCTTTTTTCGAAAAAGTATACATAACTTGGCTTGAGAAATTATTAAAACTATTATTTAAATATTTAGCTTTAAAATGACACTTGTGTTTGAAAACAAATAAAACAATACACTGAACCTTAACTTCTCTTCTTGTAACTGTGTCGATTCCCTCATACGGTACTATTATAATGTCATTTCTTTGCAAATGACGAGGAAAATAAATACATGCGCAAATGGTTAATGTAGTTTCTATGACAACATATATATTTCTTCATACAATTGTTTATCAAATATGATAATACCATTGTATGTTTGATCGTACAATGTGGAAGAAATTGAATTTTTAATTAGTTCACGCAAGCAAAGTATACCCCGTAAATTCAGTGCAGCCAATTAACATTTCTCAGTTGAACCCTAAATGCACATGATTTCTCAGGGGATTTAGACGCAAATACTCAGAATTGACAAGTATATGCCTAGTTAGTCAAAATTATCGTTGTGCTACATTTCTTTGATTTATTAATATCAAAATGTCCTGTTTTACATGTTATATTTACATAAATTTTCTCGTATGTCTTAATGGAAAGTTGACATATTCAGAAATCGTTGTAAACAACTGACATGCAGATATTTTTTTCAACTCGACAAATTCGTATAAGAATTTAAAGAAATACGTGTACTTACATTGTATTTCACATTACAAGAAGCGGCATTATAACATTTTAAGAATATTGTTTGTTAAACATTATTTGCAAATTCGCCACTGATCAGCATGTTTACGTCCATCAATTTCTAACCATAAGAACCACACTATCGCAGTAAAGTAATTATTCTTATTTTATAACGCCATTGGATAGTGTTCTTGTTTTTGTTGTTTTCTTTCAAGCAATTATGTGTGTGTAGTGTGTAGTGTTCAAAATAAAGAGAGACATATGATGGAGTGCATATGATAGAAGATAATCGTGGAATATATATAAACTTATGTGATTAGCCTCGTTAAATTAATATTGATATTCTCTCATTATACAATGTATTACTAGCTATACCAGTGTGTCCAAAGAGTAAGTAGCGGCCACAGTGTCTTAATTGTTTCATTATTTTACCTTTCGGTTTACACGCATGCAAACGCGTTTTCGGGCCTCTTGTAGTTTAATATAATGCCACATCCAGCGTTTTGAGAAAATAGAAGCCTTAATACAATATTTGGGTTATTCTTCAATAAAATGGACGAAGTTTTATTTTTTTTCAAGTATAAGTGTTTGGATTTTTGCGCAAAACGTAGGTTTAGGAAATGTTAAATGTGATTGTGAATGACAAGCATGACAATTAGACCATTGAACCGTGTGTATTAAGACATGCTGTTACTTGTGAAAATGATATTTTTAATGAACGTCACATGTCAAGTTCTCTTTTTTAAGTGAAGTTTGTGATTCTAATTGGATTCACGCAAACAGCCATCAGTAAATCTAAGGTTTAAATGAACATTGTAAACAATAATCGTGACAAATAATTGCGTTTGTCTTTAAGTGTAAGGCTTAAATGCTGCTAATACAACAACATCAACATGGTTTAAGTCCGTCCTTCCGTACGTCCTTCCTTCCGTCATTCCGTCCGTCCTTTCTTCTGTCCTTCCGTCTGTCCTTCAGTTTTGTCCTTCCATATCGCGGAAGTACCTATGCCGATTTCATTGAAACTTGGTACGAGTGTATATGTGTATAAGATGATAATGTACGTAAAATGCCGTCGCAATCAATTTTCAAATATATGAGGAATGACCTTTTTCTCCGAGAAAGAAGTACACTTTTGTGTTCGGAGCGTCATCTTGGAACTGCAATGGCAGATTTCATTGAAACTTGGTATGAATGTATATATGGTTAGGAGGATGATGCACGTTAAATTGCGACGCAAACCATTTGTCCATAACAGAGTTATGGCCCTTTGTGACTTGAAAATACCCCTTTTTATATGAGTTTGTTCTGTCGTGAGCTGTACCACCAATAGCATATCAGCTACAGTCGTGAACAATTCCTTAATTGTTTTCAATCATCAGGGGCTGAGTCACATGCAAGACTCATAACCCTAGAGGCAAGGCCAAGGTCAACTATTGAGGTAAAACAACACATTTGATGAATTATTCATAATTGAGCTATATTCTTACTATGCATCAAGGTGTTCTTTACTATTTTTCAACAATCGTTATTCTTTATCTGGCTGTGTGTCACAGTTGAGTCCCGGGTCTCGTCATTATTCAGTGAGGCACATGCAAGGTCCATGTCCCTATGGCCAAGGCAAATTTCACACACATTTCGTTTCGCACCGATTTTAAGTAGCAGAGTTATCACCATTTGTTCCTTTAAATATATTTACTTCAGCATAGGTTGGTAGATTAAATTAAAACTTGGTGGCGAGTTTATGCAATGACGCACAACAAGAGTCAATGACACTCACTATCTTTTAAAAACGCAACATTGTAAAAGCTTTTTGTGTTAATTAAAACAATTCTACTTCATTCCGGATAGTTAATGCGGAACTTCATTTTAGAACTGCTTTTATATGTTTAATTGAATCTGTCTTAAAGTGTATCAATGAATGATTCTATAAGAAGTTTTGTACAGAGTTTCGCGTTGAAAGCATTTTGCGGGGATATCGATTCAACGAATTTGCTTGTTTCTTTTTAATTGCGGACTAGATAATTGCGCAAATATGCACAACACTAACATCAATTACTTATATTTGAAGATACGTGTAAAGAAAATCAAATCTGCAATTGGATAGTTCTACGATAAAAAAGACTTTATAGTGCATTGGCGATTTAAAAAATATGATAGCTGTACAATTCGTCCCTTTACACTAATTTGCTCTTCATACCAAATGTCCTAGATAATTATTGGCAATCAGTTAAACTCTGTTGAGTGGGATCTTTTTGTATTTATACTTGCAATAGGTGTTCGATATGTGAACAAACATGAACATCTATATTCGTATGATTTCGGACCTCGTTATTTAGTCTTAATTCATATCGTACGTAAAACAAGTGATCGCATTGTTTATTGTGTAATACAATTAGATTGATCGTTCGTGTTCTCGTGGAGTTGCAAGTTTAAGGAAAAAAACAACAGCATTTACTAAGACACTCGGCGACTGTTGTTATTATAAAAGCACACACTATTCTGTTTTAAATAAAACTCATACTCATTTTATAAATGTATTACGTAAAATTCTTTATTGAATATAAGTGCTTACACTTCAAACGTATATATATAGTTTCTTCGGATGATGTACTCAGAGTTTTAGCTTAAAATAATGTTTTTTATTAGCTAAACGTTTTTGTTCGAAGAGCGCCCGAGTCTAAGTATTTTAATGAAAAACGTACAAACCTTCGTTAGACACATACGCCGAAAAAGTAACTACGGAACGAAACATTATCAGGCGAGTACAATGTCGTTACCATACTTAATTGATTTCATTTATAGGTCAATTTATTGAGCCTAATTTAAGCCTGTTCACGTTGATCTCCGGGGACGCTGATGAAAGGTTTGTGAAAGGTCAATCGCCGTTTGTCACATTAGATCGGTGTTATAAATGTTCTGCTTAGTTCATTGTATCATGCACACGGAGGTTAAACTTCCGTTGGTCTGGTGAACATTACACCATTGAGGAAATAAACAATAATGAAGTTGGTATAATAAACATGGTTTATGAAGTTAAATTTTTATTACAAGTGCATGTTTTGTAATAACTTTTGGGCAAAATATGTAATGTGTTTAGATTTATTTCAGTATATAAAATACATATGGCATGGTACACAACATAATTAAAAATTACTGCATATCATGAAATACAAATGCAAATATCACATATCAGCTGAAAGACAAGAGCTTAAAAGCAATAAGAAAGCTATCATTTGGTAAAAAATACACAAATATTGCTTCTTGTTATATCTTTAAAAACAAAAAGAAAAAAAGTGTTGCAACACATATTAATTACTATTATAGTGTACCAGGGCAAGTACTCATATACACAGGAGAGCACAAAAAAGGGAATGTAAATAAAAACTGGTATATATTTATAACATGCTTGGACCGTTTGGATTTGATGAACATAATCTTAATCGTTTAGTCTAAATTGTTCGTGTTTTGTGTGTGTTGTATGTCCTTTCCTGTGTAAGCAATCTTTAACTTTGTCTGACATGCGATGTAAACAATACAACGTGACCTCATCAAGGTGCTACAGGTGTTGGTCTTATATTTGATAGCAGAATGCTGTCTTCAGGAAATATATCCTGAATATTGTGTTAAATGTTCCGTTGTATTTTTTCCTTAATTCTTCAAACTTGTTCTATATATATCTAAGACATGAAATATAGGACAGAAGTTATTTGAATTGAAACTTATTAAAATACTTCTACTGAATCCACTTACACAACTGCGTAAATGAACAAAATAGTTTCAGACATAACATACGTTGAGTGTAATTAACTAATAAATGTCACTTATCCTTGAACGTTTGTGGGTTCGTGTCAGGCAAACTTCCTGAAATTATATGACAACATGTAAACGTATTGCATTTAAATTAATATCACACTATGACATATTCATACGACTTTTATTACATTATACATAATACATATTTCACTCGACATGCTATATATTGAGCATTTTGTTGTTTTGTTACATAGCGGTGTACAGTTAATCAATATACTGCCCAACAATCTTTATTCGAACAATAGATTGGCGACACTATTTTTAACGTTACAATACATGTGGATGGTATCAATTTAATTATACCGGATTGCGATAGACTTGCAATAGACCTTGGAAAACAAATCATATATTTCCCCGTACAAACAATGCTGACCCATGTTATCGACCGATGGTAGTTTCATTAAAAAAAGGTTAATATATGTTATCGGCTAACTGAAATTAACTGTAGGTGTTCATGAAAAATATCATAGAATAATAATCCGCGGTTCGAGTTCCGTTAAATATTGGAAACCTTAAGGTCAAATTTGATACAACATGTAAAATAAAGCCGAAATAAAAGGCAATGACTTCGGAAAGCATCATCAACATATGGGTTTGACAACCACGTTGATTGTGAACAACAAGCATGGAGTGTAGAACAATAAATAATATGCAATGATATATATTAGTATTTAATAATATGAAGTTCGAACTAATTCTTCTTTTTAAACGATACGTTTTAAGTTAGATGAATGGCATTTTCGGATATACTCGTCAATATAGAACATTTTATACCATCGGCTTGTGTAATAATTGATTTGTAACATTTTGCTAATAAAGTTATTGCGTGATAAACATATTTTATTGATTCTTGTATGAATAAGAACTTTCTAATGGACAGTTGAGACTGCAACGTTTCAAACTTTATTAATCGACGAAAACAGGTAAACGAATGATACATAATAACTAAATATACACTATTTATTTGTCATATGCTTACAATTGGTTTATATTCAGAGCACGTGTGTACTCGTATTACAACCATCAACATTTGTGAAATGTACAGATAGTTTTCAGTGAAACAATTTCGTGGTATTTTATCAGCGTTTATTTATCGTTTATATTTAGCATTGAAAAGCTCGCTTTATGTCTGTAATTATTTAAATTAAGGTTGAGATGTAATGGATGTTTGTTTGTACATTCTCTCCATGTTTCGCTACCGATAGACAGAACAGATACACGCCTGACTTTCTGAATGTGGAGATTAATAATTCAGTAGTTGAATCGGTCTGTAAACGTTTGTGAGACCTGCATGAAATGCCGGGTATTTTCAACAGCAAACGACATCAGAATCAAATATTAACAAAATTAGTTGTATATAAACTTCGTTTACCATACAGATATAGTTTTATTAATATATCACATCAGCATTGTGCGTCCATTTCGGAAATTCAAGTAAGCTAGCAATAAAGTCCCGTATTATTTTTTATCTGGAAAGATATCTTACACAACAGTGCCGGTGTTTATAGCAAATATGCACTTTACAGAGATATTAATAATCGAATAATCCAAACTGTCTTTTTGAGACACTGTCTGGTTGCGTAAATGTTATTCTTTAGAGAGTTGTAATTTAAATAACGAATAACATTCTCATAGTTTTTACCAACAGAAAGGCCAGCGATAAATATTCATTTGGAACACCTGCCAAATAAAATTCGGCATGTTTCCGATTAATTGTAGTATTGTGACATTTTGCACAAAAGTAGTTTGACAAATTTACATTAAAATTAAATAAGCATTATAAAGTTGGATTAAACTATCGCTCGAGATTGCTTTAAATAACACATTTACATTAGGAGAAACCTTTTAACTACTAAATGATTGCATTTGATTTGTTTAACTGTAGTTTTGGATTATAGTGTATGGATTACATGTACGTGAAAGAAAACATTTCTTAAAAATACGTTTTTTTTTAAATAAAACACAAATCGTTCGAATAAATTAAACATTATTAAGTGTAGTTAACATTTTTATCAACTAGCTATGCTTTAATTGTAAATGGCTATATGTTTCTTTGTATTCATTTCGTTAGGTTTCATCTTATCATAAACAGCTTTATTATACCTGTCTTTGTTAGGTAAAACAAAATACTATTTCAATGTTCTGATTTTATGTAAAATAGTAATACTCATCATGACATACAATATAGAGTTTGCAGCGAATGAAGATCAAGCCATGTTGTGTTTTCGTGTCCGGTTTTATTATAACAAGAATAAATATAATTATAAGTCATGTTTTATTAATGTTTAAATGTATTTCATGACAAATATTGCGTATAAAAAAGGAACCATCTCAGAAAATACTATTTTCCGATGATTACTCCTTTTTCATAGGGGCATTTTAAGGAAACCAGAACTATTATGGTTTAAAAACAATCCGTATAAGTTATAATATAGAAAATACAAAAGCTTGAGACCAGTGTGTCTTTCTCGAGTCGCTACGGATTGGATCTGAAGCCAAACTAAAATAATGTTGTAAATATTCCATCTCACAAAAAACAATAAATACTACGAAATTCCTCTAACATCAGCAAGTAATCATTTTCATCATCAGTACAAGGTGTTTAAATTTTGAAAAGTCACCCATTGTCATTAAAAAAAAACACTGGACAAAAATATGACAAACATTAACACCACTGAATATAAAATATATATATATGGTGTCACCGCATTGGAAAGGTCAATTCAAAGCGTATGATTGTTTGTTTAAAACCGGTTAATGTGCGCAAATGTTCATGAACTTATCACGAAAACGGCATTAGAAGAGGACGTCATGTCAAATGTTTATTTAATATATTGGAATATAGAAACTCCAGAAAAATCATAAGGAGATAATAATTTTAATGACACCCGCTACCACTAAAGCATTGATTCGTGCCGAAAGCCAGCGATAGCTTATACTAAATTCAATTCAGGATAAATTAAATCTAAACGTAGTAAATCGAAAAATTGAGAATATCAACAATCAGACTTCGAAGCAATTTGTGTTTTACAACGCACTAATTTCATGAATAATCGTGCATTAAGGCTAGGATCAGGTTATTTTATTGCCCTATATATTTGAACATCAACGTTATAAATCTAGCACACTTGTAAATGTTATTGGTATTTTAAAGGATATGTAAAATCATATTATTTCTTCTAATAACTATAAAATGTGTATTATTATATGCGATGTCGCTCCAGACAAATATCATCTTCTCTAAAAAAATCTCAACGACTTAACCATGTAGGGCAATAAATGTGTTTCTCTGTCACTCACGTATTATTACAATCACTTTATTTGTCTCAGTTCCAAAACGATAGCCAGGAATAGTAATATATTGTTTCCATGTGACGGTATTGATCGAGAAAATGCCTATCTATGTAATACTTCGCATACATGGAAATGTCATTTATGTATAATTATTGCCAGTTCGTTCTGCGAAAAAGCCATAAAAGTATTGTTATCGAGATCATAAAGAGATGATATTCGAATTCAAAAGGACAACTCTTGTTTTCATTGACACAGCGTTTCTAAAAGTAGACTACGTAAATGATTGCTAGTCTGCTATAAAGATATATTCATTCATATGGCCTTCATATATTACAACCAATTCTTTAAGAGAGGAACAATTGAATTGCGTAAAGGGCATGCAAAAAGCAGCGTCTTAACCCATATAAGCCTGATTTTTTTTTTCATTTTTTGACACAATGGATGAAAAACGAATAGAAATGAAGAAATTCAAGCTTCTTACAGAAAATAAACACATATATGTACAAACTATACATTTTTACTGCTGTCCTGAAAACAGGACAGTAGGCACTTATGTTGTCAATAGCTCAAAGCAGCATAGTATGTGTGCAGTAACACAGAACATATAGTTATTCTTTATATTGAATGCAAACAACTGAATAACNAAGTTATCACAATTTAAGTGTTTAAAAATTAACATAAAATTATTTGCCATGCTAAAGAATAATCATATAGCAACTAGATAAGACACAATAAATCTATCTATATTAACATTCAAATTAAATCAACAGTAAGAAATCTTAAAGAGATGCATATTAAAAATCTATCTGGCTTAAAAAATGCTCCCTAACACTGTGTTTAAAAGATGAAATACTTTTGGCATCTCTGATATGCTGAGGAAGAGAGTTCCAGAGAGTACACCCATTGAAAGCAAATGACTTTTTGCCAGAACCCTTGACCCTTGGAATAGCATACCTATTGCAATCAAGGGCATGCAAAAAGCAGCGTCTAGCTTATACTAAATTCAGTTAAGGATAAATTAAATCTAAACGTAGTAAATTGAAAAATTGAGATTATCAACAATCAGACTTCAAGCAATTTGTGTTTTACAACGCACTTATTTCATGAATAATCGTGCATTAAGGCTAGGATCAGGTTATTTTATTGCCCTATATATTTGAACATCAACGTTATGAATCTAGCACACTTGTAAATGTTATTGGTATTTAAAAGGATATGTAAAATCATATTATTTCTTCTAATAAATATAAAAGTTGTATTATTATATGCGATGTCGCTCCAGACAAATATCATCTTCTTTAAAAAAATCTCAACGACTTAACCATGTAGGGCAATAAATGTGTCTCGCTGTCACTCACGTATTATTAAAATCACTTTATTTGTCGTAATTCCAAAACGATAGCCAGGAATAGTAATATATTGTTTCCATGTGACGGTATTGATCGAGACAATGCCTATCCATGTATTACTTCGCATACATGGAAATGCCATTTATGTATAATTATTGCCAGTTCGTTCTGCGAAAAAGCCATACAAGTATTATTATCGAGATCATAAAGAGATGAAATTCGAATTCAAAAGCACAGGTCTTGTTTTCATTAACACAGCGTTTCTAAAAGAAGACTACGTAAATGATTGCTAGTCTGCTAAAAAGATATATGCATTCATATGGCCTTCATTTATTACAACCAATTCTTTAAGAGAGGAACAAATGAATTGCGTAAAGGGCATGCAAAAAGCAGCGTCTTAACCCATATAAGCCTGATTTTTTTTGACACAATGGATGAAAAACGAATAGAAATGAAGAAATTCAAGCTTCGTACAGAAAATAAACACATTATATGTACAAACTATACATTTTTACTGTTGTCCTGAAAACAGGACAGTAGGCACTTATGTTGTCAATAGCTCAAAGCAGCAAATTATGTGTGCAGTATCACAAAACATATAGTTATTCTTTATATTGAATGCAAACAACTGCAAACCTTATGTTCATAGTTTGTTTTAAATGTTGTCCTTTAAACAGGACACTAGGCACTAGCAACATTTGAAAGTCGTTTCACATTTTTCACAGTCACGAGTTGTTACTTACACACGTGGCATGAATGTCTCAAAAACGCCATTCTTATATTGTGTGGAACTCTATAAAGCATTTGCGATGGAGCCCGACATTACACTTGGTACAAGATGTGTTGCAGAGTTTCGAACAGAGAGCACAGCGTCGTTGCTTTGATTGGGTAGCATAATAATCCTTTCTATCCAACCGCGAACCTGTTTGTGAAGCGCAGTACTGCGGCTTTTAGGTCTACCTCTATTTGCCCGTTGCTGTCCACATGCAAGGAACACCTTGACGATAGCTCTACGGATTCCAAGCGGTCTAGTGGATGTTCTCGTCCAGTGGTGTTTCTCTGTACAAGTGCCAAGTTTGCTGAACCGCTAAATCCAGACAGTACGGAATTACTGGCCACCACCATGTCCTCGATCTGATTCCAACCCGGTATATCCCTGGTCCATGCGGTCGACTCCTCCCATGGTCTTGTTGTAGTGGGTAATTGCAAAAGGTTGGTTTATCCGAATTCTTTGTCTTTCTGCCCTGGACAATCTCGAAGCTGTCTGAACTGGAGCGACTCCGTGTTGTTTGGAAACACATTGACAATGTTGTTGTCGTTCCACCGAATAACTATCAATCCATTACTTTTGTCGTATGCATAATCATATGTCCCTCTTGTTTTTGTTTGCATCTCATTAACTGCACGGACAAGGCAATCTTCTATCCGATTAGCTCGTATGGTCCCTGTGCAAGCAAAATCAAGGCTTGATAATTTATCCACAAGCCGAAGAGACGTAAACAAATTATCAAACGTCAAGTGGTAACCATTGTCCTTTGTCAATTCTGAAAGCAGGTCCATTACAACAGATCCACCCATACCGAGGTGATTATCATCTTGAGCTTGCCTACCTCGTGCTCATTGATAGGGTTCGAACTACAGAACATATCCAAGAGGCGTTGTCAAAGCCCACATTTTATAGCCAAATCGTACAGACTTTCCGCGAATAAATTGGTTAGCGTCATGTCTTCCAAATTACGGAATCCTTGATTTGTAAATGGACAGGTTTTTTTCGCGACAAAAATATATAAGGAAACGCTCGTTGAGTAAATTAAGGAGGGGTCTTACTTTGCTGAATTTGTCCTCTTGATCTAAATTACTGTTGTCTGAGACATGTAAGTATTTCATGATTTGGTCAAATCGGTCTCTTGTCATAGCATATGTGATTGCTTCGTTTCGAAGATCCGTATCATTGCTCCAAAACATTCGTCTTCTGGGCACTGTGCTATATCCTGATATCAGTAGTATTACCAGAAATACTCTTTAGTTCATCTTGAGATACCGTAAAATAATGATTTCATCTTAACCCGGCATATGTATTGCTAGCCTCAACAATCAGATATATTACGTCTTAATAAAAAAAAGCTGCAAAAATACCATCCGGAGTTTGTGGAAGCCTTTCAGTGTCTGGAACCTGATCACGCCATACAAATCGATCTGACTGTTGTTGAGGTATATCTTTCTTCTGTTTCCATGTCCGTTTTGTTGGAATATGGCGTTTTGCCCTCTGTTCGCGCTGCGGTTCTCTTAGCGCTACTCGTATTGTTGGACGTTTTGCCCTCGATGTTCCAGCAAGCGGAATATTGTCTGGGACATCGTTTGAATCTGTGTCGGAACCTGACGTGTCTTCTGATGACTCTGTCTACAAAAGAGGACAGATTGTTCTATTTTATAATTATGTAATAATAAATACATCGAAAATTTATTTTTTATATGGCAACAGTAATGTATAACTATAAAGAGACATCGTAAAATAATGATTTATTCTTACTGTCTTATCGAAATAATAATTGTCGTTACTGCTTAATTGTTTCTTATTATAAAATTTAAGTGTCTTCATCATGATCAGCAGCAGCAGCAGCGGTACCATTATAGTTATTATAAGTAACCCGTGTCTGGTCTTCTCCGTTTCCAATCGTACTACGTTCATCTGGCCTTATACTTGTCACAGAAGCTTGTGCATTCAGTTGGCGTTCAGGCAGTTTATTTATTTCAACATTTCCATCGCCTTTCCCGCTGTCCTCATTAGTGACATCATCAACAGGGGGTGGATTTATATGCATATCAGCTCTTTGCAAGGTATTGTCATCTTCAAGCGTCGATAACACCTCATTTAAGTTAAAACGTCTGCACGGAACAATGACACTTTCAATAACCAATGTAATCAATGTATAGAAAACATACACCCGTTCAGTCCTAGTGTCCTGTTAACAGGACACAGAAAAAAACTTAAAATTGAGTAAGGAAAAATGTCAATTATGTGACCAATCGATTCATACTTTAGCCATAAAGAAATAGCCTTCCGCGCCGGCTAGATCAGTTGGTAGAGCGCTTGACTACCGGCCCGGCCATCTGCCTGAATGGGAATCGGTCATAAAATCCTTTTAACGGCCATTCTCCCCCTACCTCTGATTTAAGTATAGCAGTTAACAATCAACGGCTTGTCTTTCCGATCAGTTGTTATCATAGTCTCGGACTATCGACCTCGTGGATTGACACATACACATGGGAACTCCAAATCATTAACCAACACTTAGTCGGAAATTTATTCTTAATTCACATACTGATTTATTTTCATAAATCAAGTCGTATTCGTGAAAAAGCAACTAATGAACTGTAAAGTTTGTATTAATCTCAACAATAAATAAGTTTCACAAAAACAACACCTGCATACAAATGGAGAATTTGGAACGTTATTAAATTAAATAGTTCTCTTAAAAACAATCATGCAAGGTTTTTCTAATGAAAACCTGCACATTCGTACCACTGACGCTCAAAAAAACAACAGACGGAAATGCAATTATATTAAGTGTTGTGCTAGCGAATACCAAGTACGGATAATCTCCTAAGGTGAAGGCAAAATGGAAAAACGTTACATTATTTGGCCAAGCTATGAGACGAAAACCCCGCGGCGTATAGAGACGCTCTCTGGAATCAACCATGGCATCCTAGGGAAGATACTGAAAACGCTCCCGAGTGGTTATTAAAAACGGAACCTCTCGGTCGCTAAGTAGACACGATAATCATTGCACAATGATAACCATATAAATGCATTAAATATTTTGTTCAGATACAATTTTAGTTGAGAGAACGAATTTTTACAAAAAATAGCATCACCTCACTAACGGAAGATCAAAACTCCGTGAACGCACTTGATCCTGTCATTTCATTCAGAGCATCTTATTACTAACACATGCAGCTGTTTGATTATATTTAATCTTCAAATTACAGATTGTATTACATTTTTAGGGATGTTGCGTTTTCTTTCCCGACTGTTCCTAGATCCGTAAGGATTTGAAAAAGAAAGCAATTTACAGATTTAACAATATTGCTAGCGTACGGGTGAAACGAAAGCAGCTTGTATAAAAGTCTTCAAATGCTACGTACATACATTCGTTACATTTCTTGCGCCATGCACTGACGACATCTTGAATTAATAATTTGATGTACAACTTATGAATAAAAGTAAAGCGTGATCATAACCTTTCTTTAAAATTAATAGTGGCCAAAAAAATACAACCATCTCCACGATTATTTATTAATGTTCATTCTAAAGTTACGCTTCCCCATTGCATCCACCAATGATATTTACATTCAAATAATAACGATTGATGCTTTTTGTGATTTTGGAAGGATGTTTGAAGGATATTAAATGCGACAAATTTGATTGTACCTATATGAGTGGTTTGATTTTCAAAAAAAAAATATAATTGCGGAGTAAATCTAGTGTAATATCTTTTTATTCGACCATCACACACTTGGCGGATATATATACATGAAGTTACTTCCACGACGCTTACTAAGTTTGCCTTTTACTGATAGATAATCATTCACCTGATGTATGTTTGCAATCGGATTACGTATACATAGATTATCAACAAATACAATACGGAATATTTCAACAGAGATCGGATGCTAGCAAGTGTTATTTTATCTTTCTAGCAATGATTATAACCATCCGCTAAACATGTATTTAAAACAAATAACCTAGTGCCTATACAATGCATTTTGTAGTTAGTATCTGCACTTTATGTGTATCTGCAATCTTTCGGCGCATTTCATTGAAGACTAGGTTGAAAAATGAACATTTGGGTTTCATATTGAAGTACTGTGTTTTTGTCGCAAATATTTAAATTAAAAAGATGTGTCATGCAACTTGTAAGAAAATTTAATTTGTCCAAATGTAGGACATTTCGGAAGTTGTATGACATGTGTGTTTTATTCCAATTTTTGAAAGAAGACACATTCATCTTTAAATGGATACAAGGCTTGTACAATCTGAAAATAAATAAAGAGAAGGCGAACAAAATGCCTTGACTGTGGGCCATTTCATAATGGGACCCTATGTGAATTTGAATATGTGAAAACTAACAATAAACGTTTTTAAGTTAATATTGTTTACTTGAAACGTACATATCTAATTGCGCATTCATATTGAAATAAGATTACACAAGTTATGCACAACTTTATTCAGGACGAAATACTATCCATCTTTAGTAAAATACGAGCTCCAAATAACGGACGTAAACAGGGGAAACGAAAAAAACTTAAGTTCATTTCCAGTGACAACATAGTTTCATCATGTTTTGGCGTCAAGAGAATGACATACATTAAATTGATATGCTTTATTAAGTTAATAGATCACTGATTGTTTGCGGATATTTATTTTCTATCGTCATATTTATTCGGAAGAAGCACTAGATATGAAATTACATTATGATCATCTATATACGTTGTTGACAATATCGTCTTCATGTTCTTCATTTTTACGATATCATGCTGTTTTCTTCTCTTGTTTGTTGTTACATAATTTTTATTCTCTGTTTTAACTGATGTATTATCGTTTCTTTACACGCTTATATCATAATACGTAAAAAGCTGTCAACTTAATATATAAAAAAAGAAAATAACATATATTTTCCATATTTTAATAAATGCGTATGCCAACGTTAATAAAGTAAAAAAACAGAAGAGTATCGATTTGTTACTATCCTGTAAGATAATTAGACTGAGTGTTTACTTATGATCATTTGTATATGTAATTGTGGTATAGCTTTCCAAGTGTATCGAAGCATTCTTACACTTTACAAACATGTCATATGTCATCCCTACATTTCGAATTCTATGAGAGCACGCTGGTGTATGGAACAACATATAAATCTTTATAAATGTGTTCATCTAAGGCAACTTCATCTTTAAAGAATCATTAGAAACCAGAATGCCGACGCGTTAAACGTGTCTTCAATTAATAGTCACACTCTTTTTGTTTATTTACGTTAATCATGCATATGCTAATAGGAGTTTTGATATATTTCATAAACAAAATAACTTAAAACTCAAGGTCACACTAAAGGTAAAATAATAGACATGTGCATGGTTCAGCCTGTTACATAAATACATGCATAATTCGTAATTTTATCGAAATATTTACGCTAGCCTTATGGCTAGAAGAATTTCGCGAAAACTCATCTTTCAGATGGATAAGTGAATGGTATGCCTCCATTTGTATATGAAACATATTTTCATATATATTGTTTCGAATGCATGATTGTACATAACTGCCTTACTATAAACAAGAGACGACTTAAAAAATAAATAAAAACGTCGCCGAATTTAATAGTGAGAATTCAGTTTAGCCCTAAAATCATGCATATAAGCTTATAAGTGATTCTTGTTCTGACATAAATATATGTAGGGTATTCTGGCCCATGTTTTAATAATAAGATACCTAAATGTTAGTAATTTTTCAGGGAAATAATAAAATTACTATTTTAAATAATATAAATACTATAGTATTCGTATTAGTTGAGATGCAAATAGTATATTCTAGCTACGCAGTTGAAACTCGATCCAAATGGATGAAAATTTATCGTATAACGAGAATTCTTTAACCAAATATATTAGATTTTATAGAAAGATATTAAACATTATACATGGGACAGCAGCGACTGGAGAAGTTGATGCAAGACACAATTATAAATAATGCGCTATAAAATGTAATCTTAACAAGAAGCGCATTCCTGAATGAAATATATATAGACCGTTTTTAAATAATTGATATCAAATTAATCTTCCCTAGGCTTTGATGAGCAATATAAGTGATTAAGTTGTATCCCGATGGGTTTTATTGCACCAATGTAGCTGTTTTGATTATCATCCTTTCTTCAACACATTTTTCACGCCAATATTTGTTCAATTCTGTGAAAGGTCTGGCCTGAAGAGACAAACTTAGCTCCAAAGGATGTGAGTTTTTTTTCTTATTAATACTTGTTCTGCTGATAGAAAATAATAAATGATCCTGGTAAATTCTTGACACGTTGAAAAAAATCACCGTTTGNTCTATATTTATCGTTGTTCTGTCCTTTTGAGTTTCTTTTTATTATTTTATATTCTATATTAATACTATTGCGCACAAAAGTAACACCATATTGTCTTGTCTTCATATTTTCTTAAATGCATTTTTGTCGCTAGATAAAAGTCTAAACCGACATGAACACTTTCGGTTTAGTTTTTTTTTCAAATATCATCGGGGGAATATACGCGTTAGTGTCTTCTATTAAACTATTGTTTACAATTTAAATGCCCCTAGCAATGATATAACTTTGATGGAAAGCAAATTAAGTTTTACCCTTTGTAATACTTATTGAATCAACTGATCACTTCGTGCGCGAAAATCTTTCTGCACAAATAAGTCATGTATTTTTCAGCAAGTACATTTTCCTCTAAAGTTTTTATTAACATGATTAACTTAATGCAAGTCGATGGTCCGTTTTTGTAATTTGATTTTCATGTTAATAAACAAGTTAAATGGTACGGATTTGTACGTTTTTGGTTATAAGTACTAAACAACGAACATATCCCCTTTCCTCCGGCTGATACAATTTACAAGAACGCCTAAATATTTTACTAGTAATGCATTCTTAAATATTGGCCAATTGTATATATGAGCAATTTTCAGACAATCTTAGATTGACTTTTATTGTAATTTAAGATACAATTTTCTGAATATAAAATTCCTTCTCTTGTAACTGCTGCTTAAAGTTGTATAAGCCGTAATAATATATCATGCAATTTATCGAAACGAGTAATTATGTCCAAAAGGCAAGAGGACTGAAACAGTTCAGAATTATCTTCTGCGATAAGAATCAATGGATACAATTCCTTTGTTTCTCGTCAAATACAATTACACTTCAAGCGCAATAAGCCGAGCTTATTGCTACGTACATAAGGATTGTTACAGGATGTCCTGCAGCAGCAGGATCTCAATTACACTGCCTCCCCGCCACTTTCATTTAAGGAGAAAAACAGAGTGATCAAACATAATCAGATTGATGTTGGAGTTTATCAAAACGATACATGCAAAATGTCAAATAACAATGACGACAACAATAGCCCTTCATGTACTAATTTTTATATGTTAACATACCTTTAAGTATACTTTTATAATGTTCCAGTGAATGTTAATTCGAGGTGAACGTGGAATTTGTGTTCACATTTCATTGCAAGATTCAAGTTTATGCATATTTGGAGGTATAGGATATTTGGATTGACTATTTGATCTTCTATCAATATGAAACTGGGACATTAGGGATCGATTAAAACTGTATGGCGTACATTGAATGTAAAAACCTTTGTAGTGTTTGCAATATAAACGTATCAGCAACTTTGACTTAACGTATAATGTATACTTCAGCTGGAAGAATATGTACCAATGGACGTTTCGATGTATAAATACAAAACGCGACTGTAGACAATATTACCCTTGGTCCTGGGGTAAATTAACACAAGTAAAATATAAGTGGATACGTAACAAAGAGTTGCAGTTGAACGTGTTAAAATAAAACAATATTTCAGACGCAGAAGCTGATGTTGGGGGACTTTTATCTTTCTGAAACATTCTAACATTAGTCTCACATTTTGATAAAGCACGTCAATACAATGCACTTTGTTAACGGTCAATATCATTGTAAGTAATAACATTGGATGTGTTGGATATTTTGAGGATTGCTGTCAAATAACATATATAGTGTGCATGCAGACTTTGTCGTCGTCCTTATCTTCCTAAAATCATTGATGTGTATTTAATGCGTTGTCAAAGAAACTGGGACATGTCTAAACCATGATGGGTGTTATGGCGAAATTCAGTCATTTTACAAGAGGGTTAACTAGAACATTTACATAGATTATTTAAGCCTAAATATGGAAAGTAAATTCTAGCAATGGTTGTAAAAAATATAATGTCAAATTGCGTGTTTACGGACCAAGCTTCCATTTTTGTTTTATTGACAGAACACAGGCATTTTGCCACTCATGATTTATGCTACGTTCTATTTGTAACGATAGGCGAAATGAGTAAAATTGTGGTTTTAATCGCGAATTCAGATGTTATCGGCCTTTATCAGATCTTAAAATAAATCTTGTAAATAGTGTTAATTATAGAATCGTTTTTAATAAAAATTGTTCAAAACGAAATCTGCAATCAACTGTGATAAGTTGTTAATTGTATTGTATCGTAGCAAAGCGAAACACTCTGATCTATTCGTATTTCCACATTGTGATGAACGCAGTCGATTTTATGTAATTAACTCGATTTTCAATTGGGTTGTAATAACATCAGTCTGGTTAACTCATGGCCTTCATGGAAAATGCAGTCAAATAATAATGAAAGATATCGCAACCATAGTCGTATCGTATTGTAACAAAACGCATTGATTTATGATAAATATATGGTCACGTATCAATTCGTACAATAACGCACTTATTCGTGTGACCCTCCCTATTGTGTCGCTCTTGTCGAATTGAGACACAATCTTGCAATGGTTGGAAACACTCTCATCGGACTGTATGTAATTGTTTCTGAACTGATGATCAGACTGTGCCAGTTCCTTACATGTGTAATTGTCAAAGCGTGAAAAGAATGAAAACTAACGCAAGGCATCGAATCATAGCGTACGGACACGCATCACATCGTATCTAAGCCTAGTTTCGTGTAGCCAATCTTATCTCTCGTGTCGGATCGTGCTACATTTTAAACGTAGCATTATATGTATATTGACTTGTAAATATGCATTTAAGGTGATGTTTTCGTGAATGATAATTCACAAAAAGATGATCAAATAAAGCTTGCATACAGCTTTCTTTTCAACTCTTTATTAAAAACCATGTTTGCCTAGATTGCATACTATAAGCATGCATGCACATTGGTCGAATATTTGTGCATGCGTAAGTATGTGGGTAAGTCCGTGAAATCTTGTATGGATTTTAAGATCGTTATTCATCATGTACACAAAAGAAAAATCACGTAAAGGTTCGCCTTAATGAGACAACGTGTTTCGTGTAAAATCGTCTCACTTCTTCAAAGGTCAAGGTTATACCCAAGAATTCATCGGTTACGTTTGTGTTATGTCTAGCTAGCCCAAGTGCAACTGTCATTAAACAAGATTTTGTATAATAATTTATCTGAATGTGAAGACGGCGTGTCGCGTGTAAAAACTCCATAGCTTCAAGGTCGCTGTTACATTTAAAGGTCAATGATTTTAGTAAGATATAAAATAACCTTTCCGGAATGTGACATCATCATTTATCAGGAAGTTTTAACACAACTGGCCGTAAATATTCATCAACTTCACACGTTTTCTCGTGAATATGACTCTTTTCTCCGATGCAAATGGTCCATGCCACACTTCGAGTTAAACTATAATGTCAATATTTATCATACATGCGATTTAAATGACATATGTAAACAATGTTCATCGTGGGATTTTTTATACTAATAACTGTAAGATCAATTTTACATTTAGAAGTTGAATGACAGATGTGGGTATTTTGAGACTGCCTGTTTACCATTGATACTGAAATTCACAAATTTATCACCAGAAATGATCACGACGAAAAGATGGTGTGTCGCCTGGATGGCATTTTTCCCTAGATCAAAGGTGAAGGTCATCTTTCCAATTAGGGCTCACTAAAGTTTGTTATGACAGTCACGTCATGATGTATCATGCAATTTAAAAATAATTTAACGCAACTATTCACCAACTGGAGACAGCGTGTCGCGCGCAAGACATTTTCCTATTGCTTTAAGGTCAATGAGACACTTCAAAGTCGAAGTCAAACATGGGTACGTTGCAAATTGTAAAATAATTACAAGCATCCTCTGCAGCGGGTTCGACAAATTGCATACAGACGGTATAGTTTATATTGAATCCGAAAGGTCTCAAACAGAATGCACGTCACCATGAACTATGGGTTTACCGTATACTAATTATATATGGTTTCAGTGTTAACGTGTTCTGCAATTACGTCAACGAGTGCGACTTTGACGACTTTATCGTTTGATACTAGTTTTTCCTGCTTTTTATTCATCCGTTCTTAAAGATATTGTCATGTGTGCATTGCTTAAATTTTATATTCTTCAAAGATGCCTCAAACGTTATCGGTCTAAATGTTCGTGTTGCCATGAATATTTAATGCAAAAATGCTTTTAAGAAATGTTGATGTTCAGTTTAGTATTTAATGATTTCTTCAAGAACGTTTCTTAACGTATTTCGGCTTAAATAATGTTTTAACCAAATGATGCTTTTTGACGATAATTTTCCAATACAACACACCGAACCATTATCTCATTACTAAAGCCGGGATTATTGCACCATTTTGCCATAACTTTGTCATCCTCTCGTATGAGAATATGCACATATGTTTTTCTCGCAATGACAAAAAGCCGCTTTAGGAACCAAAATGTTTAAGACCTGGTGAGAAAAAAAATTAAGCCTTAGAGTCCAATAATGACTTAATTTATGTTTATTGCATACAAATAGTTCACAAATGATTGAACAGGTGTTTGCCCGTACAGTTTGCAANTTTTCTCGCAGTTACAAAAAGCCGCTTTTGGAACCAAAATGTGTTAGACCTGGTGAGAAAAAAAAATCAAGCCTTAGAGTCCCATAATGACTTAATTTATGTTTATTGCATACATATACGTTCACAACTGATTGAACAGATGTTTGTCCGTACAGTTTGCAAATGAATGTATACAAAATCCTTGATATTTAAAATAGTTAACAGTTGATTAATTTTAAAAGTTTTTGACTGCAGTGAATTTTTTAAATATTAAATCACAAATGCTCCCCAAGTTGAAGAAGGTGTGTCACCAGTTGGGTTAAGGACAAGGTCGCTCTGAAGGCCAAAGGTAAATCATGTGCATGGTGCAGNTATAACACTTCGTTTTATCTCTTGTCTTTACTCGCTGCAAATGTTCTTAGAGGAGCTGTAATAAGGTCATCCGCTAAGAGATTTCGTAGCGAGTAACGTCGAGATATAGAGCGAATATTAATACGAAACAAACGATAATGACTTTCTTGCGGATATGGTTGGAAATTGGGCGGCATTTAATAAAATTTATAAAAGAAGGGTACTCAACGGCAAAAAATACCTGTATCGGCATGGACGTGGCCATCTTGTTTGTCACGTGATTGCCACCTCTGTATTACATCGAGAATAAACTTTTATAGAACCAATCTTTTCAATTCACTATTCTTGAGAGTCAAGGTCTTTGTTTTTTGAAGACATTCTTATTCAATTAATATAAACGATAAGCAGGATCGCATGTCCTGATAATTTCTTCAATGTAAGTAATTCGTTTGGAAGAAGTATAAAATACCTTAATAACGTGAACACCTTCATCGAAGATCTTGTACAGGAGGAACCTCGGTAAATTTAATTGCACAATGCAGTCGATTTGATCATTATTATTCATATAATTTGGCTACCAATCGTATGATATAGTCTTGGCATGCCCTATAAATCATATTTATTTTTGTAGCGGAGAGTTCATTTCACGGTATGGAATATTGGCAGGAACCAGATCCCTCGAAAAAGGACGTGGCCAGAATTTCAATATTGTATCCAAGAAAAAACGCCCAACTTTATAGTTTATTTAAGATGTATTTCCATAAATGCCAAAACTTCCGATTATAACAATGTGTTCATTCTTTTGAGCTATCCAGGCAATATAATCAAAGCGAATTGCGTCTGCACAAGCAGGAAATAAAACCTAATTGTAGCTTATTGACAAACAAATTGACAAACAGTATGACACAAAAGCGTGAAATGGACATCCCACAAAATTCACTGCAACCACTAAAATACTATTTTTTTTGAAAATAATACAACTGTTATTTCCGCCTTGGAATGGTCAATGCAAAGCATTGGGGTTTATACTTTTGCGCCCTAAACATCACACTTGACCCAGATTTGTACTTACAGCAGTTAAGACGTTAAAGAAGAGCGAACTGAAGGATACATAAATTGGAGAAATATACACAATAAACGGCAAACAATTTGCGATATAATACTCCGAGATAAATTGGAATCACTCATAATCGTTCCATAACTTCGATTAGCCTGAAGTGACTGATCATAAACATTTGTACATATTCCTCATAAAGTTTGTGTCTGAATACAAAGTGTTATTTTAAAAACCACTATTTTCATGTATTACCAGAAACTTGTAAATGTTTTAATTTAATGGTCATGTAAAACGAATAAAAGATCAATTGTAATGACTATACAATACATTACTAATAAACATAAAAGTAATGGCTGTATACAACGGCTTAGCATATGGTAAACTTTTTGGTGTATATCAGTAATACGAATAAATGACAAGATGTGTGAATCCATCATATCGGGGTACAACATTTTTCTCAATATTTAACTTGGACATCGTGTAGTTAACTCGATGTTGCATTATTAATTTAAATGAACTAGCGTCCGATTGTTTCCGGACATCAATGTTGTTTAAGTGCGTGTTTTCAAAAGAACATCTTTGCATTATTTATTTGACAATGATTTAAATAATGTATTTTATGCCATTAAAAACGTAACACATTTAAATACATATCATTTCAAATGTATTTGTTATTATTTACATACCATATTTACATTATCACTTTGACGCCCTACAATTTTCAATTAAGTTGATCGAACTCCCTATTAAACACAGCGAAAGTAATGTCGATGGCGATTACAACGGATCATAATTCATTCAATTACGGAAACATCTTTTACTATTTGTAACCGGCAACGCAATTTCATCAAACGAAAGGTAACATAGTCAGTATAGAGTGGTTCATATAACACACCCAACTGAATGGCATACATACAGGCATACCTATCATTCATTTGAGTAATTGTTTTGCAATAGTGTGACCTTATTAAAATGTTTGGGTGTAAAAAGCCACGAACGGTATCACATTAATTAAGAATTTGTGTTCGCAATTTTGAACAAAACGTGTGGTTAAACATTAAAAAAGCGTAATGATGAATGACATGCGTGAAGGCTAGAGCAATTATTCATTCTCATTGCTGCGTGCAGTTACTTGATAACATGAGGATCGAATGACGTTTAATTTTGAAATGAGCTCGTTAATTTATTTAGTTTTTATATTTAAAATGTATTTGCACTGGTAGGAATCAATAAAAAATGTATAGGCAGATAATTGGGGATTGAAACCGTTTTGAGTTCTAGACGAATCTCACACTTACCCCATAATCAGTCACAAACCAAATCCGCGCATTACACTAGCTCAATGACATGTTCTATGCAAACAGAAAATGAAAATATGAATGCCAAAACGTGACGCGCGAATCGAATACCACACACATAAGTTAAGGGTTCTAGTGTCGAACGAGTGGGAATCTATTGACATGAGCAGGATATAGGTTTTTAAAGTTATTACTTTGCTACACCTTTACGGAAGAGACAACAGAGAAAACATGCATAATGCAATTATTAGGTAGTAAATAAAGGATCTTTTTCTATGATATTGGAACAATCATTTTGGCATATTGCTCAAAACATCATGTAAGTGTATTTAATAACGGATTTGAATAAACGACAATACATTATTATTCGCATGTAAATTTTACTTGAATTATAACAGCAACGGCAACATAAATTCGTATTGCGATTCGGTGGTTATCATGTTTGACGTTTAAAAGAAAAAAAATCAAACAAGAAAACTAAATCAAGAATCTAGTTATAAAAATGACTCAATATCACTCCTCAATCCAATCACTCCTATGTGTAAATTCTAAAGGCGAAAATCAGAACTACTTAGTTAAATGCAATATTTTCTATCACAGTGAACATAAAATCAGTGGCGGCGGAAATAGAATATAACAATGTCCCAGTGACCCACTATAAATGTATTTCATTATATCAGACGTCTTCGGCTTTTACGAAAATATGATGAATCGGATTTGTTCATGGTTCAATCTCATTTTTTTTGCAACATAATACGAAAAACGTATTGCGAAATATTCGTTTGAATACTGAAAATGTTATGAAATCTCATTTCGTATACATATATATGTAGTTTGAACAGATTTGTTACATTTTGAGTTTTAGGTCCGCACATAACCGTCTTCGTTTTGACAATATATTCGCATTTGCTCATTAAAAATATGTTTTATTCGTTTATAGTTTTGTCAAAATGAATGCAAAATTCATAAGTTATCTCTCTAGGGACAAGAAAGAAATTTTTGTGAAAGGTCAAAAATCATTTGTAAGATCATTATGATGTTCTGAATGTCTTGGTAATTTCATTGTTGTCCATCCTAGTGAAGTTGACATCATATTTCTTTTGTCAACTTATGTTCTAGAAATCATATTGAAATTGAGGTATAATATGTTAATATTTTTTTATTATTTAATTGTATCCCATGTATGGCAAATGATTTCTTCACAAGCAGGATTTGTAAAAAATGTTGGGTAAATGTGGTATGTTACTTTTAAATCGTTTCAAACCGGTGGTTGGGATAATGCTAGCCCTTAATCGACTTAAACCCCCAAGCATTTGCATTAAACGTTCAAAGGCGGTGACCCCAGTATCAATCATTGTGTTAACTATACGTAAACAAGATTTTCTCTCCTGATAATGCCTCTGGAATGTCATTTTTTGGCATATTTTACAACCACATATATTGCAATAACTATTGAACGTGGTAAATCCAGTTTTATTTATTTTAGAGGTGTTTGTGAAGTTACAGGTATACTGCGTTATTGTATAGGTTATTTGCCATAAATTAAGGACCTTCTAGTATTTAAAGTAACTTATTATAATGGTTCTGGAGACATTGTTATATTTGATGGAAGAATTCTCTTATTTGTATTGGACAATGAAACAATTGTATTTTTAAATTTCGTTATTTAGATATGTCTGAAAGATCTGACTTTTTTTTAGTTTAAAGTAGCAGGTTGAACTATTTCAAATGAATCCATTAACATAAAAGACCTGCATTTAAAAACAACATACTTTTAAAAGAAACAATAGTATACGTTTTGTGCAATTGTTATTCTCGTAATAATTAGTATATGTGACACTCCTGAAATATAATAAGGTTTTTAACAGATTCCAGTTCGTTTACAATCAAACAACAACATGATCATATTAATATTCTGGATTGATATAGTGTGTTTATTTGGTTCGATGCGCTTATGTCAGCAGCGTTTATTCTCTAAAGCCTAGCACTCGTTATTCGTGTTAAACGTGTCATAGATACAGTTACACACAATACTCAGCATATTGACTGAATCGAGCAATCAGTTGTTAACATCATATGTTTTGGTTATAACACATGTGAATTGTATCGCTCAACGCGGAATCGGCGATTGATGTGCTTTGGAATCACGTACTTTATAAGAAAGGTATGCCTTTGTCTGTTTATATACGGCGAAATAAATTAGTTTACCTTCTCATAATGTGGTTGCTAACAGGAATATGAGCGCAATAATGGCGCTGATAACTGCGCTAGACTTGTTTTTTTGTTTGTTTTGTTTTGGAAAAGACATGTGCTACAAAGTGTGTGATGAATGAGCAACTTCGTTAAGAACGATTATAACGATGCCTCTTTTTTAAAACATAAATCAAAACATATACTATGATGTATCGAATTTAAACGATAAACTAACAGCGACATAAACACAGCATGTCCTTGTTTTTCAGTATGACTGACATGTTTGCTGATTCGTATAATTCAGTTATTATGGTTAAATCAGCTACATGATTAAATGAGACATGTCGGCTTTTTGTCCGGATAGAATTTCAGAGATGATATAAATTAAGTCAATACAAAATAATCAGTCATCATGCATTACATATTGACTACAAATTGTGTTGTGCATGCATATTTGTAAAAACAGATGTACCTCATCTGTCGTCAACGTTATGTGAGTTGATACAAATGCCTTGTTTACCTATGAAAACACTCTACACTAAACTGGAATACATAGAGAATATTTGTTTGTTTAAGCGGTAATACCGTGACATGTTTTCTTAGAAAGAGAGAAAATATGTTCACTAGCATTTTTGTGATTGTGTGAATTTGTTCACTTACTAAGAAAGTATTTCATTAATTGCCCTTAAGTAAACACATTTTTTCTGAATTAAATGCTTAAGTATTATTATCTCAATACTTATTTAATAGCAATTCTTTGAACACACTATTTTAGCAGTAATGCTTAGTAATTTGGTTGGTAAATTAGAAGTTCCATGTAGGATTACAATACATGCTCCGTGATTTGTAGGGCCCTACAAACAGGCATACTAACTAGTACCGCAATGTGGCTGAGCCCTTCTTGATTCGAGCAGAAAAAGAGTTAAATTTACCTTTACAGTGTTGATATGGCTTAATCAAAGTGTACAAGGTAACGGTCATAAAGTTATAAAAGTTATACAAACTTGCAAACAAGTTTCAAATACGCACACATTTTCGGATTTGTCATGTGATCATAAGGTATTGTTCTGTTCCAGAGGTGCAGACATTGACCGATTCGGATTTTTTTTAATCAAGACAGTTTTTATGGCAAGTGACCAATAGCCTATGCAATATCGTACAATACTTGCACCACAACATTATACTATGATTATTTAAGCTGGGATAAATGCATTGGGATGCAAAGAAAATGAGGGATGAAACCGATTGAAAGGCATGCCGAACCTCACACTTAGCCAAATATTAACAATTACAAACTAGACAATGTGAATAAATATTGTCATCAAAGTTCCAAATCAAAATTGAAAGAAGAAAACAAGAATTGATGCAATTAAATTGCAAGAAAATTCTCTAGTTTTAAATATTCACTAGAGCAACAAATTAAGAACTTTCTAAGACATGTGCTAAATACGGGTATCAGACAAAAATCTTCTTAATGACACGCTTTCGAACCTAGCATCATAACGTACATTAGACCCGGCCGCCAACGAAAATCGATTATTTATCTTTCGATTTTAGAACACTGGTGGTTAGAACGTGTGGCAATAAATAAACTACGACCATATCACATGAGTCCCAACATCGCTTCAGTAGCCGTAATTCCAGAAAATCTGAATTAAAATATATTAAATTATCAGCACCGTCGAGCGAGATAAGGCCGCAGACAAATATAGAATGAACTTCAACCGAAAAATTCATAGCAGGCGAAATTGGGACGGATGTGACAAACTGTAAAGAAAGTAGTTTATCATATCCGTCGCGCAATACGTCACATTTGCTAAATCGAAGCTTAAGAAGAAAGCCAGAATATTTCACTAAGACACCACCCGGTAATGTGGCTTATTTAAAACGGAGACATTTCGTATTATATTATTTGATCCAAACTCGAGTTGCTAGTGATAATGCTAAGGACGGGAAGTGTTGGTTATTCCTTGAAAATAAAACATATTTGCAAATATTTCTTTACGTTTTTCTACGTCCCCATTTACATGTTTACATCAGAATAAACGAAGTAGGAACAACATATCTTGATTTGTACAACAATACACAATAAATATTTTGATCAATGTGTTTAATAAAACTGAAAAAAGGTGGTGATGAATTAATAAAACATTGCTTTGTTCGAATAATGCAACACAAATGGCGTCAATACATGTATGTGATAATGAATGTCAAGCAAAAAGATCATAGCATTCAGTCGTGGAGATGTTGTTGGTAATTTGATGTTCAAGCGAATGTTTCAGTTTAAATAATACGTTTTCAGTCAAGTGTTTGATTCCATTAGTTAGCGCATGCAACCATGATACAGATTTAGCTTGTGCAAAGTTTGTTAAACCATCTTCACAACACGTTAATAGACCGATCCGGGATTTGTTTAGAACATTTCTTCACAGCTATTGTTAACGGTTTGACTTATATTCATCAAACTCCCAAAAACATCTTACGTGCGCTTTTTATAAAACATTTGAATCTCTTAATGTGATTTCCACACTTGATAAGTATCAGGACATGATTGGCTAAGATTGTACATTAATTTAAACATGGCTGACAGATGAGGGAGCTTGACTTAGTGTTTTAAATGTTGCGTATAAAACATCCTTAAATAATTTTTGAATAACTGTCAGATTAAGAGTTTAAAATACAGATTGAAACCTCAATTATTGCTTTGCATATAATTTCAAAGAAGGTAACAGTGCACTTTCAACACTATTAGTGACTAACACATTTATATACAAATGCATTTATTTTTCTACAGAGCAATTGTTCTTATACGAGAGTTTCGAATTTATTCAAACAATGTTCCTATTTCGTGTTATGCCATATCTATGGGATACAAACTACCTATACAAACAAACAATCCTAACCATCACTACATTTGCGAAACCGGTTCTTATTCCGCCCATATTACAGCCATCAGCGTCATAAATCTGTCATTATAGACACCACTAATGCAAGATTCATTCTTCTCGTATGACAGTAATTAGTGATATATTCGTACAATAAGAAATAATTCATATTACTATTCGGTCGTTCACTTTGTTGGACAGACGAACCCCAGGCGAAGAAAGCTACACAAAGTACAATATGGAAAATGGTTGCCGTTCGAATAATCGCCGAGCTCCAAGCTACTTCAGTTACTCTTATTGAGTTAATCAAACATAGGAATAATCATGCGATGTAATTAAGATAGTGGTGAGAATTTTATTGGACATAAAATGATTATGCGGCGACACGTCGGTCATATAATTCCATTAATATTATTGTTTGCATTAATGTCTCACCCAATATATGCGGCCCGCTATTGTAATATTGGCCTACTGCTGTAGAGCGTGTGTCGCGTTAGTGTGTAGCTTTGTTTCTACCATTTGCAAATGCAATACATTTCCCTTAGAGTTTATGTATTGCCTATAATTGTAGGAATCGATATCCGGGTGTACAAAATATGAAGGAACGAATGTCCGGCGCGTGAAAACTATGTAGAAACGAAAATCCGGTATGTCAAAATAATATAGGAACGATTGTCCGGGTTGTCAAAATAACGTAGGAACGAATGTCCCGGTAGTCAAAACAACAAAGAAACGAAAGTCCTCCTTGTCAAAATAAGCGAAGGAAATATTGTCCGTGGGAAAAAATGTCCGAATACTGAATAAAGTGCTTAGAAGTTAATACCTATACATTTCAAATATATACAAACATAACGTACAAAGCGGGTACCGGAAAAATAAAGCTCCGTCATTACGTAGTCCTATACAAGTGTACGTTAGTGTACGGAACAACATTATTAAAACAAGCATTTTCCTTGACCACAACTGGGTTAAATAATGTTATTGAAAAATGCAAACAATAGAGATTTATTATATATATATATATATATATATGTGTTTGTATCACTCATAATCACGTATAAAGTGATATCAATATGCATGCATAGACATTTCAATTTGCACCACGTCCGTTTTTTTTTCACTTGTATATAATAATTCTTTAATATTGTCATTCACTGTAAAAGAAAATGTATTCAATTTAAACGAAAATTAATATAACATTTAAATAGTGTCATGTACGTATCCTTTTATATTGTTTTGTCTTATGGTTCATTCAACACACACACGTTCGATTGTTCATGAAAAAATATCACACACCAACACACACATACTTTTGAGAATTTTAGATATATAATACAATGTATTGTATTATGCGGCTAATGTATATCTTTGTTTTGTGCAATTATCGATGCTTGGTCTTCAGAACACCTTTACTCTGATGTTACTGGGTAGCTCGTATTTTTATAAAGATGAAATAAAATATATAAATATACACTAGTGGTACTAAATATTATGTCGTTGAATTATTATTATTTAGGGGTTGGAAAGTTTATTTTTCATTACTTTTTAAGTTATTTACTAAGCACATGCATGTATGCATATCTTTGACGTTATTGTAACCAGTGCTCATGTAAAATCCCTAATGTAAACAATAACAACTGGTATATAATCATTGATATTCTTCACCAAAGAAAGTTGCACGTTTAGCCTCGTAAATACGACGCGTGGCTTGAAATCTATAAATGTCAACAGTGGTAGCATTGTGAAACTGGTCTATTGTTTGCTGTGCATGACATTGGTCAATACAAAGTTACGTCCAATTATTACTCTGCATACATCCAAACGCCGTATAAAATTACTGCCAAATCACTTCAAAGAGGTATAGTTGTGATGAACACATATTGATGTTTCAATCGAGTTCAAAAACACAGTTGATTTCTCCTGTTTAGTAAATTATACTATGTCCAGTTTAATGCATATCTAATTTCAGATTCCTTCTATTGAAAGCATGTATTGTAAAAAGAAACCATTGAGTTTTAATAAAATCTTACACTGATAAAAGATGTATTCCTACATATAGCATTATAATATTAATCATCTTTGTCCTAATATTCTATCTAAAATTATTGTATTATTATATTTATTTTATTTGATACCTTTGTACAATTTTAACATTTGGGTTGTCATGAGCATGCAAAAAACACAACGTTTCTCAATGACAGCAAATATTCTCTAGAGCATCGATGTGATTCATTGTCAAATTACAATTCCTCAAGTGAGCAAAACAAACGGGAAAGGTTTCAAATATGGACTTATCACCATATTCTTGTGTTGACAGGTTGCTGAATTGTTTCTCCCAAAGGGAAAAGCACAGTGTAAAAATCAAGGGCATAATGCACGCCAAACGTGCAGTGAACAAATTACGTAACAAAATTTCATGAGATGTGGTTGATAAGAATATGTTCATGATAAACAAAACAAGTTTCGAAGTCAAGCGATTGCATTGATTATAGTTATTTTGTGTTAATTGTAATTCGAATAAACAGAATAGGTGATAAAAACGATATATCTGTAGTAAAGCGACGACATTTATCATAATAATTGTTTTGTTAATTTCAAGGGCGGGCGAACATAAAACTTGATGTATTCGTATCTCAACGGAATTAATTGTATTGTATATAATTTTGGAGGCATCAACGGTGAGAATGAAAAACATTATGCAATGCATTTTCTCACTCGTATTGTAAACCACCTAAGTAATAATAATATCAAATTTACCAATAGCTATCTTAATTGTGCCATTTAACCCCACATAAGTGTCTTTTAATTGCAAAACGTTGGATATCGCAAATAATCGTTAGTAAAGAACGAATCACAGCACACATCGATTAAGGCCAATTAACGCTAGGAAATTGTATGCTTCGCATTGACAGGTCCAAGGCTGTGATCCCAGATTTATATCATTTTTGTCTTTGTTTAAGTCCCTGTCCACGAAAAGAATTGAAATCAATGCAAAACAGCATTATTTCGTAGGTCAGAAAACTGATTTTATTTCATGGAAATGTATTACGTTTGGAATACATTTATGACGTTTATTGTTAAAAGCGCTATGTGGTACATATTAGTGTATGTACTCGATTTCCTCCAGATACATCAATTGCTATCGCGTGCATAGAAACAAAGAAATTATTGTTTACCAAAATCGTCATTTTTACCGATAACAATTCTTTTATTGATTTTGGTTGCCAAGATTTGTATAAGGATCAGTGTTTGCAAAGTTATTTTTTCCAAGTATTTGAAGACTAGGAATTTCTGTTATGTATATATTTTCCTACATTGTTAAATGCAATGGGTCACATCATTCAAACTACTGAAGGCGGATGTTAATATAACAAGAATGTAACTCCAGATAACGATTTCTGGAGTTTAATTATTCGCATTCAAGCAGACCACATGTTGTCTCCTAAGAAATGAAAATACCATGGGTGAGTTTGGTCATAAAATTACAACAGTTTTGCTAGTGTCGGAACATAACGTCAATGGGCATATACGTGTAGTCACTTGACATGCAACTTAATGCACTTAATGTTTAGATTTGATGGCGTCAAGATTGCACAATGTGAAGCACGAATTATACGACACTATGTAAAATATGTCGTTGGGATTTTTCCAGATACATTGAATTCCGAATTACACTTAACGGTATTATTGTGGAGTTTAATGGACAGTATTAATTGGAGTTGATATTCTATTTCAGTTTCGCATTGCTTCGTGTATTTCGCACTGCGGTGTGACTTTTACAAAATGCCATTGCATGAGAAGGGTTGGGTGGGTTAAAGTTGTATGTGTAAATGATTTTAAAAGAGTTCAAATTTTAATTTCAAAAGTAATATACATGATTTAAGGACGGTATACCAAACACCAATACATAAAGTATGGCAAGATTAGTATCAAATAAAGATGTTGCAAACAGTATTTATTTCTTATCAATTTAAAATGTAAACAAGATTAACATAGTAATATGTCTATTGATGTTGAAAAACATTCATTTTAACACGATAATTTAAATGAAACAGAATAAACCAATTTTTACACGAAGACAAATCGGGACCAATGTGAACATATGTCTTATGGGCGCTGAGAGGATTTATGGCAGTACATGTGACTTATTACGTTTTTGGCTGCGTTAACAAAGGAATATTCGAGACTCTATATACAATATTTGTTATCATTTGTAATTTCGCGCGACTTGCAAAACCTTCGTAGAAACACGTAGGTCTTAATTATATCTTTGAGTTGTAGACCGTGTTTCGCACTTCCCTTGGATTACCACATGAAACTGAAAGGGGATTTTCAAATAGGACCATCCAATTTTTAATTCGCCACAGAAGGAATCCAACTGTAATCCATTTAAACGCCACTGACCAAGTACATGTCACAATCACATCATTTAATGCTGACGTTATGGTAATATTTAAGAAATGAAAAACCCCAATGACGGCCCTATGACAAAATAGTGACCGGACAAGCAGCCTCATATGGTAAATGGACCGAAGCTTAAGGCTAAGAGCCTTATATCATTTGTGGCTAATTGGCTGGTTACTGTTATGCAGTTTGGCCATTAGTGGGCTTTTATATTTTTTTACAATTTACTTAAAAATGCCAAATTAACGCCATTTAGTTGTAATATAAACCCTTCATTAATATTAATAATTGAGATGCCATATCATGTTGATTATTTTGCCCAATTTTTGCAAAATGGAATATTCGGTGTTTGTCCACACTTTAGACAATAACCATATTACCTGTACAAATGCATAGATAGTGAACTATTCTAGACAAGTTTAAACAATGGTAATACATGGCCACACGGCCTCCAAACAAAATTTCTTCGTACTTCTGTCAGTATATAAGATGTACTTGATGTAAATACAATAGGTTGAGCTTATGGAGTTACATAAACGTTCGTAAATATACAAAACAAAATCAAATCATTACATGTGCCAAAATAATAACACATGTGCGTTATTGCCTGTGAGATTAACAGTTACACTTGAAATGGGCGCGTATTTAAATTAAGCCGCGAATTTGTTCTATATTTTCCATGTTCATGCGAACACCTCCGTTTTAATAATGTCTGTATATTTAGTTCTCTGTGGTATGTGCTTTTGTCTATTGCATATGCAATCGGTCTCTTGTCTGAAATAACAGAGAAGCGAAACGTTATAATATGATTCTGTTCCCGAAGGGAGGCATATAGAAATCGTACGTCCTTCCAACTTTTCGTTTTCCACCTGTCCTTCCGTCACTTCTTTTCTCCCGATTCTTTTCTGGAGTATAACTCGAGCAGTATTAAAGGTCTTGAACTAAAACTTCTTTTAACGAGAAAGAACATTGGCGGAAAGTGCAGCTTGCAAAGACCATAACTCTAATTCATGATTTACAGAGTATTTGCAATTTTTCTGTGTGCCACACATATTTTCCTAAGTTTAGAAGATATTTAAATGAAACTTTGTACATTCACAGGGGACAATGAGGTAAAATGCATAGTTCAAATACCACACATATCGTATCAGTATTCTAGGAGTTATTGACCTTTGCTCAATTTGTGTATAGTGCTTTGTTACTCATTGTGCATAACATAAACATAACTGAGGAAGTATTGAAGGGATTTTAATGAAATTTCCATATCATGATAGAGAGCTTAAAGGAAATGTGCAAAGAACATACACTATAACTCTTTCTCCAGGACTTAAAGAGTTATTGTCCATTGGTAAATGTCTTGTGGTGAGCAAACATATTTCATTGACACTGACAGTAAATGCGTATAGTCATTTGCTTGTGTTTTTGTGGATCATAACTATGTAAACATGGACGGGATTTCGGAGTAGATGCCTTGTGCTTAATTTTTAAAATATAAATGCCGTTTTTTAATGGAGCATACCTCTTAGTAGCTTTGAAGGTGTAATAATAATAATTAATGTCAAGTAAAAGGACCATAAGTATATACAGAATTGTTGTCATGTATTATTTTCATTCGAGGATAATAAATGAATATGTATTGATGATATTAAAATATTAGTTCTATTATTTTTTTAGTATTAATGGGAATGTTACAAACGTAACATGCAAAGTACAAGTAGGATTACTCATTCTTCAGTATTTCAGAGATCTTGTGTTTTGTTTATTATCGTTTTCTTGATCAATACATACAATATGCATGCTTCCTCATACCATGAATGTCTAGATCACACGTTGTGGTGAAAAAATACATCTGGGGCATTCGGCACTTTAAATTTAAATCCCGTTCATTTGCTTTAACCATCAACTTATATATTAAGTCCATTCATAGCAACATTGTGAATTGCAGTTAAATAACTGGTTAATGTTTTTTTCTTATTATTTTCTTCGACATAGAACCTGACATTTCAGCAGACATGTCTGAGTTAATAAAACGGAACACATTTAGATGTCCCATAATTAAATGGGTGGTGTTATGCCGCTGATATATTGTTTTAACAAAGAAATATTCCTCAACCGACAAACGTAATATCATAACTATTGGACCACAAACTATTGAATTTTTACGCAATTGCCTAAACTCGAAATAAATTTGATCTGCGTTACTGCTGCAGGTGACATGTTCTAGATCAAATGACCCGCGTCATCCAAAACATGCCATATGCGTGTCGCGTGGACACAGCACAGTCCGTCACAATTTCAAGATCTTATTAGCGGACAAGGTAGCGCCTGACCAGACTGCGCGAATGCACAGGCTGAGCTGGAGCTTCACTCGACGAGTATGGACAAAGATCTATTTTCGAATGGCGCGGATCATATTTGATATAAACCTAATAGACAAAGTCAGCAAACAATGACTGACCTTCCACAAACCCTCGTCTCAGAGTGTTTTGTGTAGGATCTATAATAATCCTAAATTTAACTCATACACATGTTTTCTATGCATATTCAAACTACCGCTAATTGCCAACACGACAACGCTTAGCACGTTATTACAAAAAAGATACTTTATTTTACAAATATGACGTCTTATGAAACAACGAGGTATCATTAATCATTCCAGTCTTACGCTGATTAAAAACGATGTATCATTGATTTCAGTCGTAAGCATATTGCAACACACGTGTCATTATTCAAATACATATAGACAAGTTCAGAGATTTTGGCGCAAAGAGGTCAACTTCAATGACATGCCGTATACTGATATAATAGTGTTATCTATTCTGCCTTTTCTCCGGACATTGCCCTTATCAAGCTCGTCTTACTTTGTTTACTTAACCACCGAAGCACTGACCATTTATTATATGTACAATTTGATTACGTATACATCGTACTGTATTTTTGAATCGCCGCCAATTTGTAAATGACATGACAATAATACAATAATGAATAGACCAATATGCATTGCGTTTTTTTTCATTTAGGTATTGGGTAGAAACCTCCGAATGTTTTTATAACATCGCACCGAATATAATTTAATTGTATGTGTTGGTTTCTATGCCTAAGAGTTATAAGCTGGAAGAACTTGAGCACAAGTTCATCCACCTTGATTATCGGTATTAGTCCAAGTTAGCTTGTTTCACCAATTGTGTTTGTCAATAGTCCTCCAATGTGAACGACAGGATGGTTAAGAGATTTATTGCTACTGGTGCGCGAAGTTCGAATAAATTACAATATTGAGAAAAAAATATACCGGTATAAGACTGTAATGTAGCGTTTTGTCGTCCATTTGGAGAATACGGATTCTATTGTATCAGTTCATAGAGACCGTTTCAATGGGAAAAAAAGCGAAATAACGACCACATAAGTGTGTTAGTAATTGCATTCTTGCATCGTCAGATCTAATTTAATTACCATATTCATGAAATTTCTTGGTAAAAGAATAGTCGTTTTATTTGTATTGACAGACAATAAAGTAAACAGATAATCGTTTTGTATTGTTCATCATCTTATGGTATTAACATGTAATATTATAAAGATGAATGACGTGGGTATTTAAAAAAAAAACGACTGCGTTCATACACTACATAGTATTGTTCATCAGGTTAAAGTTAAACTATTAACACAGATTGGAAAAAACGATGTTTTTGTTTGGAATGGGATGTAAGACAAATGGACAAATGAAACAAATAATAAATCATACACTGAATAAAAATGCCATACCACATTGACCGCCTATGTTCACTCTATACAGTCTCAGTTGATGAAAACAATATATCAGGAACGCAGCGAAGACTTCTACAAATTAATAACATGTGTCAACAAATGTAAATATAGAACAATTGTAAAACGTTTGATCACAGTTATTAATATTATAGTTTGTTTAGTCCCACTTCAGATACTTAAACCAAATCTGGATACTGTGAATCTTTGTACAATGCTTAAAACGAATTAGGTATATGTATAAACTACACATTGGAAAGTTTTTACCAAAGATCATAGTTCATTTTGCTAATTGCAGAAAACAATATATATTGTGTAATAACTCGAGAAGTACCTACGACATGGACATGTTATATTTATCCAACCGAAAGAAACAACCGTTACTTTGAAGTACATGTGGGTCAATCGACATTGATTGTCTTAACATTAAACATAAAATACAATTTTAATCTACACTCATAGTGTTCGTCTTTAGGTATATCATATACTATATGATGTTGTGAAAGCATATAAGATTTATTATTCTATATTCTATATTCATTTATTATATACGGTGTATTTGAATGTGGTGCAGTTGAGAAATAGATTTATTTTATTTGTGCGATATATATATATATTTAATAAATGTATTGTTTTAAATGTTAAATGTATTATATGGCTTGTTTAATCTTGAGATAAAGATATTGTGTATTAAACATACCTCTGACTGGCTATAAAAGTCTGGCGGTGGACTATTTAAGTAAAAAAAATAATCACATTTAGAAAAAAACATTTTATCCTCAACACACTAACTGAATGACAACGCTTTGTTAGCGCACTTTATTGGATTGTACAAACTTATTAGCACATGCATTGCTACATGCATCTTTTTGATTATTTTACGTACTCGATTACAAATCGTATCACACATGCTTAGGGAAAATTAAAACTAGGCAAATCGCCTGGTGTGTTATTAGAGCAGAATTTTATAAATCACGCAACCAGATAATACGATTATACCTATTATGTGAAAGTGCTGCAATAAAACATATTTAAAAGCATGTATTTTTCTTGATTCTTGGGGTTAAAGTATTATTATGCCTATCTTTAAATCGGATTTCACACCTCATCTGAGTACTTATTGCAGAATTGTATGAATGGAATTAATATAATCGAAGAATCCCATGAGCGTTATCGAGCGGGTGAATCCCTTATTGTTTGTTTTTGTTTGCAGGGAATGTATCAAAAATACATATCGTAGCCCGCCGGTCGTTTCTCTTTGCCGCACGTTGATTTTAAATGGGCATTTGCAATTGTTGTCCATAGTAAACACATTGTTCCCGAGTCTCATAGAAAGACGGGAGCGGTTCAATATTGTTTCATTTACATTGAACGTTGGAACCGGGAAAGGAGATTTAAGCTCGCCGATCGTATTTTCATTATACATTAATGACTAGGTAAGTTATCTTAAAAATAACTGTCGTAGTGGCATTTGTTTACAAACGAAATTCCAGAGATATATAGTGTAATGTATGCCGACGGCATAGACATGTTTGCGGACAGGTTAAATAATTTACAGCTGCACCGCAATGCATTAGCGAGTTTCTGTCACGATACCCGAATGGTGTTTATTAAGAATATAAAATAGTATTATATTATTATTATTATATTATAAATTAGTGTTTATAGAAATGTTGGTCCGCTTCGCCATTGCCAACAATTGTTAACTAGTGATGTTAACGGATTTGTAATTTACTCTTAAATTGCCGTTGGGAGCCACTTAAACAAAGTAAATAGCACAGGCACGGACACCGTCGTTTGCCATAAGGCAATTCCAGAAGCCATATGGTTATTTCTTAGATACTGAAACTGTTCAATTGTTTGACTCCATGATTACTCCCTTATTTGCATTCGGAGGTGAAATGTCGGGCATTGAATTGGACGACATTATTGAATGGTCTCTTACTGAATTCTGTAAATACTTCTAACGCGTAAATTCTACAATAAACTCAATTATGAATATTGTCGAATGTGGCCGTCTGCCATTATGTACTTTAGTACTACACACACTACATCAAATACTGGGAAAAAATATTACAAATACTAATCTAATTATATGAAGCAAACTGTTATCAAATGATAAAAGCAAAATACGACATGGTGACGCGTGCATGGGCTACTAACATTCATTGTTAGGTGGTGCATCATATTGGTCAATCTATTCGCACTTAATTTTAAATCGAGCTTGGTTGGTTGTCTGACCCAGAATTGGCACAATGCAATTGTAACCGCAACGCGTTGCAATACAAATAAGCAGTTTAAGCTTACACAAAACATGAATTTCCATTAACTTAATATGAACTCGGGTGGCATAACAGTATGAATAGAGACTATATTTCCACTGTTTAACAGACTGTGTCCTACGTATTGTTGAAAATGAGTTCCGTGCGTTTATCCAATGTCTATATTATAGCGAAACAATGATAAATTATTTGTACTATTGGTGAAGTGGAAATGGCATAAACTATTTTGATGAAAACTACTACTTTTGTATTTATTTAACAAACTGCCTTTTATATCTTATAATTATTATATAATATCGAAAATGACGTTGTTAAAATTATGAACATGTCTTTGTTATTTCTGGAAAGTATTGTAAGGTCACGAATTTCAAGATGGCTTTGATGGTTTGTATCATGGAGTATGAATGATATAGAGGATACATGTTCATGTCAGTGTAAGATCGTTTGTTATTTCACTCGTTATCATAGAAAATATATTTTCACGAGTGGCGCAGCCACGAATAAAAATATTATTTTTCTATGTTCACGAGTAAAATAACAAACGATCTTACACTGACATGAACACATTTACTGTTTCTTTTATGCCACCTTTTCAAGAAAATAATCAACAGCTGTTTCCCTTTCGCTAAAAAGTTACCCTTTCTCCCGTGGCGTACCTCAATGCATTGAAATGACGTCATTTTGTTGACGAAATGACGTCATTTCGTCAACATTTTTTTATTTTCACCGGTGAAAATAACATTTTGTTTATTTTCACAGATGTTATTTCACTGCAGAAATGTCATATTTTATCATTAGGTATAAAAGAATTACCATATCTAATTTAAGAATACATCAAACACATGGAATTTCAATTACTGGTCAATAGTTATTGTCTACCTGGTAACCTCTTATTTTGCGAAACGAAATTGATAATAAAAATCGAATTGAGCAACACCGTGGGTGTGTTCCCAGAGATACTTGGAGCATTGATGTAAGATAATTTGTCAAACTCCACCTTATGCACAAATAAGTTTAGACAAAATATAGAAAAATACCCCGGGTACTCTTAAGTATACTACAAAGTACCCAGGGTAAGGAAAATATACCAAGACGTAATTGGCTATACTCCGGGGAACTCTTAAATATTTTCCGTACACCGGATACTTTGTAGGTTACTTTATCGTACCCAGGGTACTTTTGATTAGTACATGAGCAGACAGTGACCAATCGCGTCATACTTAAGCCATACAGAAAATGCCATCCGGGCCGGCTAGAACGGTTAGTAGAGTGCTTGACTACCGTCACGGACATCGGCCTGAGTGGGCATTGGTCATGCAATCCTTTTACGGCCATTCTCCCCCTACCTCTGTTTTGAGTTTAACGATCCATGGTCATAGACTCGGGCTATCAACCTCATGAATTGATTCTTACGCATCGGAACTCCAAATCATTTACCATCACTTAGTCGGAAATTCATTCTTAATGCACATACTGATTTATCAACATAAATCAAGTTGATTCATGAAAGTGCAAACATCTAACTGTAAAGTTTGTTTTGTAATATAAACTATAAATTAGTTTTACGCAAACAACATCTTCATAAAAAGGCGAATTTGGAACAAACAGGAACGAGAAGTCAGTAAATACCATAATTGTTTTAAAAACCGTACAACAAGTCAGTGCAAAATTCATAATTTCTAATGAAAACCTACACTTTCGTAGCACTGATGCGCCAAAAAAAACAAAAAAAAAAACAGACGGAATTGAAGTTATATTGAGTGATTCAATCGCAAATTCCAACTACTGATAAGCTCCTAATGTGAAGGGGAAAATGCAAACACTGTACATAATAAGGAAAAGCTTTGAGACGCAAACTCCGCGGCGTAAAGAGACGATCTCTGGAATAAACCATGGCATCTACAGAAAGATACTGAACATGCTATCCGAGTGGTAATTAACAACGGTACCTCTCTGTCGCTAGTCAGACACTATACCCATCGCACAATAACAATCATAGAAATGCAGCTAAAATTGACGGAAGCCGGAAATGATAAATAATGAAAATGTAATGACATGTTATTAGTTTATCTTTTTTTTTGTGGTGGAATTGGCGAATTAGTTGAGTATATTTTTTTGTAAAGGAAATAGTATCCTATTTGAAAATGTTTAGTAAAATCTGGTTGTACATAACTGAGGCAGACATAAGATTATGAGTTGGTTTGTAAAATTGACAATTTGCTTTTGATTAAATAACATTTTAGTTGAGAGAACGAATTTTAATCAAAACTAGCCTCTCCTCACAAACGGAAGATCAAAACTCTGTGAACGCACTCGATCCTCCATTTCATTCAGAGCATCGTATGACTGACACGTGCAACTGTTTGATTATATTTAATCTTCAACTGTCAGATTGTATCACATTTTTAGAGATGTTGTGTTTTTCTTTCCGACTTCTGTGTGATCCGTAAGGATTTGGTGGAGAAAACAATTTACAGATAAAACAATACGGCCGCATGAAAGCTTCTAATATCAAAGTCTACAAGTCCACGTGCATTTGTTCGTTACATTGTTTGTGCTATGTACTAACTATGTCTTTAACTAATGATGTGATGTATTACTGATGAATACAAGTGAAGCATTAACATAACCTTGCTTTTGAAGTAACAGTAGCCAAAACACAACTATCCTCGCGATTCTATTTAAGTGTTTTCTACATTTCGCATTTAACGATAAAACCACCTTGAATAAATGAGACAAATTACATATAAAATGTCCATCTCCATACTGATGCACGTAAGACATTCTTAAGTTAATACGATCAAGCGAACAAATATAAAAACGTGTCATCCGGAACCCAACAACTACGGAAAACCCTATCTAAATGTAGAAACTAACAACGCTGACTTATTGTATCAACCAATTATATTTACTTTAACTTACTATCTGAATGATGAGTTTATAAATTAAGTAGTTGAAATAGTTTATACGTGTTAATAAGACTGGCGTGTAATTTCAGGTATTTTCATATTCAAACGATATCATAATTTAATATTAAGAAAGTAATTGTTATACGTACTTGTTTTACCATTACAAACTAGTTACATTACCAAATCACTATCAGCAAGGTGGGTCTCTTCCCAAAGTACTTGTAAGCTTACATTAAAGCCCAGTATTAATGTGTATCTGGAAAGATGTATTCCACATAAGTGCAAGTACTGATAGCAAAGCTGCACTTTAAAGTGATATTAATGATCGAAATACCGAAACTGTCATTTTGAGATACACTGTCGAGTCTGACTGCGTTCATTTTATTCTTAAGAGAGCTCTAAGTCAAATGACGAATATCATTCTCATAGTGTTAATCAACAAAGCGATGTATATTCATTCGGGCGACATTTCAATGAAATTCAGCATGTCTCCGATTAATGTTAGTGTTTTGACATTTATCACGAAGGCCGTTTGATAAATTTATCTAGCAAATAATTCTAAATGGTAGATGTTTCGTAATGTTCAATGTTTAGAAAATACATTATGTTGCATATCATCATAAACCGCTTTATACTGGCTGAAATCTTTAGTTTAAACAAAATAGGAGACGCTATTTCAAAGTTGTGATATGAAATATGGCAAAAATTATCACGACAATCAGGATTTAAAACAATGCAGACAAGTTATAATATAGACAATACAAAAGCTCAGGACCAGTGTGCCTATTTCGAGTCTCGCAGGATGGGATCGGCAGTCAAACATAAATAATGGTGTAAATATCATTTCTTACACAAACACCAACTTATAATTCCTCCTACGTCAGCAGGTCATCATATTTATCAACACTACAAGGTCTTTTTTAAGCACCAATAAAACACAGGAAAAATATTACAAACACAAAAAAACACTGAATAAATATGGGGTGACCGAATTGGAAAGGTCAATTCAAAGCGTATGATTGTTTGTTCAAAAACTTTTTTAGTGCGCCAATGCCCATGAAATTATCTTGGAAATATCAAAAGAAGAGTGCTTTCCCCAAGAATTCGAAAATCTGTCGTGTTCTGAACACATGTATATAAAGTATATTGGACTAAAGAATCTCCAGAAAAAAATATTAGAAGAGAAATGTTAACTAACATCCGCTACCACTAAATCAGTGTTTCTTTCGTAAAGCCAGTGATAACTTATATGAAATTCAGTCGTAATAAAATTAAATGTAAACATAGTCAATCGAAAATTGAGATTATGCACAATCAGACTTTGAATCATGTTTGTTTTTACATGGCATCAATTTCATTAATAATAGTGCGTAAAGGTCAGGATCAAATTTTGATTGCCCTTTATATTTGAACATCAACGTAATAAATCACAACTTTAATGTTACTGGTATTTGTAAGTATATATGTGTCGCGTTCTGAGAAAACTGGGCATAATGCATGTGCGTCCGCACAGGCTAATCAGGGACGACACTTTCCGCTTTTATGACACTTTTTGTTTAAATGAAGTCTCTTCTTAGCAAAAATACAATTTAGGCGGAAAGTGTCGTCCCTAATTAACCTGTGCGGACTTCACAGGCTAATCTGGGATGCAACTTTACGAACAAGTATTATGCCCAGTTTTCTCAGAACACGCCACATATAAGTATATGTAAGTGACAGTAAAATCACGTAATATATTCTTATAAATATAAAAGTTTTATTATTATATGGGATGTCGCTCCAGACAAACAAATATCATCTCATCTAAAAACAATCTCAACTTCTAAACCATGGAGGACTATAAATGTGTTTTACATTCACTCCTGTATTAAGCCAATCACTTAATTTGTCGTAGTTCCAAAAAGATTGCCAGGAATACTTTGTTTCATAAGACAGTATTGATCGAGACAATGCCACATCTATGTATTACTTCGCATACATGGAAATGTCATTTATGTATAATTATTGCCAATTCTTTCTAAGAAACAGACAGACAAGTATTGTTATCCGGATCAAAAAGAGGTGAAATCAAAAGCACAGCTCTTGTTTTCTTTGACAAAGCGTTTCTACAAGTAGACGTCGTAAAAGATTGTTAATGTGCTATAAAGATATATGCAGTCATATGGACTTCATATATAACAACCAATAATTTAAAAGAGGAACAATCGAATGGCGTACAGCACATGCGAAAACAGTGTCTTAACCTGTCTGGATGATTAATGTACATAAATATCCACATTATTTTGCACTTACTTCCAAATTGTTTTTAGAAATAAGAATGATTTAAAGCCAAGGGCAATAATTTATTCAATAAAACATACACTCTAGATTTAAGGTTCATGTCTGCAAGTTATCAATGGTGTTTTTGCTCAAGTTGCAAAATAACACTCTAATTTGGCTGCATAATTGTTTCTCTCACGACCTTGTATTTGCTCGAGTTACAAACTAGAACTCAATTTTGGCTGCTCAATTGTTTTTCTTACGACCTTTCTTGGGAAAATAAACGATGACTAATTATGCAGTCTCATAATATCCCCTCTCCTTATTCAAAATCATAAATATTCGTTAACCTTAACTGCCAAGAGAAAAATCAGCCTACGATGTGTTTTACGAGGTCAGTTTACTCTCAAAGTTACAAAGACATTGAGTTGAGTATACCTTTAAGAAAGTACGCCCATAGGCGGAGGGATATAGTTTTGGCCTTGCCCGTCCGTCCTTACGTTCATCCTTCAGTTTCGTCCTTTAATATATCGGAACTTCCTAAGCCAATTTAATTGAAACTTTGTATGAGTGTATATGTGTATAAGAGGATGATGCACGTTAAATACCAATGCAATCCGTGTGCCAATAAAGGAGTAATGACCCTTTTCCCATAAAAAGAAGTACACTTTTGTGTTTGGAGCCACATCTTGGAACTGCTTGGGCAGGTTTCATTGAAACTTGGTATGAGTGTATATATAGTTAAGAGGATGATGCACGTAAAATTGCGACGCAAACCATATGTAAAAAACAGAGTTATGGCCGTTTTTTACTTGAAAATACCCTTTTTATATATGAGTTTATTTTTCTGTCTTGAGCTGTATCTCCAATAGCATATCAGCTATAGTCGTGAAACATTCGTTAGTTGTTCTCAATCATCAGAGTCACATGCAAGGTTCATAACCCTAGAGGCAAAGTCAACTATTGAGGTAAAGGATCACATGTTTGATGAATTATTCATAATTTAGCTATATATTTTTCTATGCATCAAGGGATTCTTTACTGTTTTTCAACAATCGTTCTTTTTTATCTTGCTGTGTGTCACAGGTAAGACTCGGGTCTCGTCATCATGCAGTGAGGCACATGCAAGGCCCAGGTCCCTATGGCCAAGGCCAATTTCACACACATTTCGTTTCACAACGCTTTTAAGTAGCAGAGTTATCACCATTTCTTCTTTAAACATATCTTTTCATCAGCTCGTTTTGGTAGATAAAATTAAAACTTGGTGAAGAGTATATACACTGATAGCTTAATAAGGCGCAGCAATAGTCCATGACACCATATTTTAACAACGCCACCTTTTAATAGCTTCCTTTGTTACTAAAAACACTTCTACTTCGTTTCGGATATTGAATGCGGAGCTTTATTTTAGAACTGATTTTATATGTCAATTAAAACTTTATTAAAGTGAATCAATGCATGATTCTATAAGTAGTTGTGTACAGAGTTTCGCGTTGAACGCATTTTGCTGAGGATATCGATTCAACGCATTTGCTTGTTTTTATTTAATTGCGGACTAGATAATAGCGCAAACCTGCACAACACTAACAACAACTACTTATAATTGTAGATACTTGTTAAGAAAATCAAACGTGTAATTCGATAGGTCTACAAAACAAGATAATATAAAATGCAGTGGCGATTGTTAATTTATATGATAGCTGTGCAATTCGTCCCGATATAATTATTTGCTGATCATACCAAATGTCCTTGATCATTATTGGCTATCAGTTAAAAACTGTTGAGTGGGATCGTTTGGCATTTATAATTGCAATAACATTGCGATATGGTAACGAACATGCACATTTACATACGAATGATTTCTGACCTCATAATTTAGTCTGAATTCATACCGTACGTTTAACAATTGATAGCATTGTTTATTTTGTAATACAATTAGATTGATCGTTCTCGTTCTCGTTTTAACATACGCACGTGGAGTTTCATGTTTAAGAAAACAAAAAACACCATTTAAAAAAGACATTCGGCGTCTGTAGTAGTTATTATAGCACACAATACTCTTTAAATAAAACAAATTCATGCTTATTTTATACATGTATTAATATTTAATTCGTTATTGAATATAAGTGCTTACACTTCAAACGTTTATATAGTTTCTTCGGTTGATGTACTCAGAAGTTTAGCCTTAAACAATGTATTGAGCATCGATTCAAGATAATACGTATACACACGAGTCTAATGTCTGTGTTCAGTATGCAGTTGTATTAGCTAAACGTATTTGCTCGAAAAGCGCCCGCGTCTAAATATTTTAATAAAAAAGGTACATTATCAGGCGATTACAGTGCCGTTACCATACTTAAGTGATTTCATGTGTGGGTCAATGTATAGAGCCTAATTTAAGCCTATAAACGTACGTAAATTTCCTGGGACGCTGATGAAAGGTTTGTAAAAGGTCAATCGCCTTTTGTCACGTTAGATCGGTGTTCTAATTGTCTCGATTATTTCATTTTATCATGCCCTAGGAGGTTAAAATTCTGAAGCTCTGGTGAGCTTTAAATCAATGAGGAATTAACCAATAATGAAGTTGGTATCATATTTTATTTTTTATGAAGTAAAATTGTATTTACACGTGTATGTTTTGTGATTACCTTTGGGCAAAGTGTGAGACTCGTAAATTTCAAACCACGTTATATCTACATGTATATCCACGGCATGGATCTGCACTGCATTTGATAAACCCAGTCTTACTTGTCTTACTGTTTTGTGTGATGTGTGTTGTATGTCCTTTACTGTATAAGTAATATGTAACTTTGTTTAAAATTAAGGGGTATGAGATGTTAATAAGACAAGACTTAGTTTAGTTTAAACATATTTATTTCGAACAAGAATATATTTGCACCAAAACAATGTATACACCATTTAAGTAAATACTTTTTTGAATAGGATTAGAACGAAAGATGTAATCTTATTTAGTTCTTCTCCATATAGTATAATATACAGTGTATGTCGTCATGCGAACATAGTTGGTTTACAAAACATTAAGTAAGACAGATGGGTTAAGTGCGAATAATAAGGAAAATAAAATGAAAACATAAGACAATAGAAGCATTTGAAGCATGAGAATTGAAAGAACAACAGTTAGATAAATAATACAGAAAATGAATAGATTAGTATGTAGAGACAATTTGAATACATAGAAGCTCAATGGATAGCAGAAAATGCAATAATTACACACATGTGTATATAGCATCTGATATTTATAGACGAGAAGTAGGAAGTAAGACAGTAATGAACGTTCTGTAGCAAGTCTATGTATCGAATCGTTTACTATTGATAATATATCTGTGAACTGCATCAACCATTTTTGTGTTTGTGTGGAAGTCGAGTNAAATTTTTTTCAGTAGTATTCAATAATTAAATTGGTTGATAGTTTGATACTAGTGATGGATCACTTTTTAAAGATCGGGCAAACATTTGCAATCTTCCAACAGCAGGGCATTTTGCCAACAGAGAGACAATAGTTTAAACAATCACATAGAGGTGTACTTATTTCTTATTTCATGCATTGCAATCTTGAGGATACGATTGTCCAAACCATCAGGACCGGACGCTTTTCCTAATTTTAGGCATTTAATTGCGTCAATGACTTCATCAAAAGATATGTGTATTGACTGCATGGTGTTTGTACATCCATTTTGTTATTGCGGTAGTCCGTGATTTGGTTCGTCAATTAATGCTTGACTAGCAAAATAAGTAGTATATCAGCTTTGTTGATATCATTATCCACAAACGTATTTGTTTGTTCATCATTAAGTGGCGGAATAGATCTATTCGAGTCAGGTGAGATGAACGTTTGAAGTGTTTTCCACCAGTCTATAGCACATATTTCACTACACTTGAGTTTATTGGCAGTTGTACTGAAGTATGCTTTTTTAGAATTTCTCAAAAGTAAAACAACTTCGTTTCTAACGGTTCGGAATTTTGACCAGTGCGTTTCAGTATTTACTTTTTTGGCTTTCCGATACATTTTTTTTCGTTGCCGAATCTTTTTCTTAATATAAGAGTTCATCCATGGAAGATCATTAGAACGTATACATACAATTTTGTTTGGAATGCATTCGTTATCAGTTTTTAAGATAGCATTTTTATATTCGCGGCATAAATATCTATGTCGTCATTTTTTATAAGTTCCCAATCAATCATTGATAATAAACAGCGTAATGTTTTATAATCCCCAAGGTTGTAACCCCCGTATATGTCGAGAGTAAGCTTTTGTAGACGAGATTTTATCAAGGTGATTCAGTTGCTGGTCTTATATTTGATAGAATAATGCTGTCTTCAGGAAATATCTCCCGTAAATTGTGTTTAATGATCCTTCTTAAATTGTTTTCTCAATGACCTTCAAACACGTTTGAGATACATCTTAGACATGTCATATAGAGGTTATGCAGTGATAGTATATCATGATATCGTATCATCAACTTCTATTTTTAGCATTAAATAGTTCGCTGTAAATGTATTATGTCTCTTATTATTTTACATTTAAGTTTAGATGTAATTGATTCTTGTTTTTGTCAGTTTTTATCGAGCCATTTTTGTTTTGGTTTGACGCGCGTTTTGTTTTGTTATTTACATGATATATATATGACTGTTTGATCATATTACATAATAAAAACATCATGTAACAATGAAATGTTTCTCCAGTGGGTGGACTTATGTTTTACTTTGTTTAAATTTGAATAAATGAAAATGGAGATTCTACGTTGAACAATGGAATGAAAACATGCATATCAAAATCACAATACCGTGTACATTTTTAACCAAAACAACACGTTTAAATTATTAAAATATCAGAAACTTATAATAAATACAAGAAAAATAATATCCGAAAAACTCATTCAAATGTTCATAGATAGGTGCATTTTAGGGTAGTTAAGATTTCTTGGAATAAATATACAGTCGCCTCACAAAGTTGTTTTCAATCCTTTAAGTCTCATACATGTTAAATTATAAATATCCAACCAAAGCGCACAATTCAATTATTGTTGTGTAGAATTTGATGACGATTAGCAGACTATGTTCTTCATAAAAATGTAGATTGTAGCAATTATTAGTTTACTAACAATCCAAAAATAATTAATAAATTCGGCTCCTACTTGTGAACTTGTGTTAAGTTTCTGCATAAAAGCAAAGCGATGTGGTGTTGTTGCCTGTTAATATCACATTATGTCCTTCATTCAACATTGATGAAACCAATGTAACATGATTATACATAACATGTGTTGTTAAATGATTTTAAAACAAAGGCGAACCTTTCCTTAATGATATGTGGAAAAATGACCAACAAATGATTGAAGTATATGCCGATACAGGACAATTTACATACAATTTATGTACATTCTCTCCAGGTTTCATTGCCGGTATACAGAAGAGATATATACCTAAAATCTGAATAAGAAGTTTATAATTTAAGTCGTTGAATATGTCTTTAATGTTCATAAAACCTACATGTGATGCCGGTAGTGTCATATTCAAACGACATCAGAATAAAATATTAAGAAAATAAAGTGTATATGTACTTTGTTTATCATACACAAACAGTTATATTACTCCATCAGCATCAGCAATGTCCACTCCAGAGGTACTAGAACGCTAACAGTAACGCACAGTTTAATGATTTATCTTGGAATATGTCTTCCACCACAGTGCAATTATTTATAGAAAAGAAGCACTTTAAAGAGATATTAATGATCGAATAGTCCATACTGTTGTTTTGAGATACACTGTCGAGTCTGGATGCGATAATGTTATTCTTACGAGGGTTGTTATTTAAAATAACGAATAACATTCTAATAGAGTTTACCAACAAATAGGCCAGCGATTAATATTCATTTGGTTGACATGCCAAAAGAAATTCAGCATGCTTCCGCTTAATATTAGTATTGTGACATTTAGAACAAAGGCAGTTTGACAAACTTACCTATGAATTGAATACGCATTTTTTGAATGGATTGAACTATCTCTCGATAGTGATTCCAATAACAAATATACATTAGGATAAAACAATTTAATACTAACTGGTTCCAATTTACTTTTGTCACTGTAGTTTTTAATTATTGTTTACGGATGGGAATTTTTGTTTAATAAAACATTTTTGATTTGTGTGTGTGTGTAAATATCAAAGGAGTTGTTCATATAAATAAAACACTATTAATTGTGGTTTATATTTGAATCGACTAGCTATGCTATATTTCTCAATGGTTAGATGTGTCATATGTTTCATTTGTAGAATATCGCTTTATACAAGCTGTAATCTTTAGTTTGATTAGGTGACATAATTTCAAAGTTATGAATTATGGAGTTTGAAGCAAAGTTAGATAAAGAAAAGTTTTTATTTTTCGTGCATGCTTTTATTAAAACAAAACTAGATCTATTTGTCGCATCCTGTTTTATGATTGTTAGAATTTATTTCATGACAAGTTACGAATATGAAAATTGCAATCATTATGGAAAATAATCTCTTCCGATTGTAACTCTTTTTCGCGCATGGGCAGTTTAAGGAACGCATAACTAATTTGGTTTTACAACATTCCGGATAAGTTATAACATAGACAATACAAAAGCGCCAGGCCAGTGTGTCAACACAACCATCAGATATAAATAAATAATATAAATTTCACTTATATCAGCAGGTGGTCATTCTCATCATCAGAACAAGGTCTTTTATTTTAGACAATTCACCTCTTGCCAAACAATAAAACAAATAACCTAAAATATGACAAACACAAACCACACTGAATATAAATGGGGTCACCGCATTGGAAATGCAAGGCAAAACGTAGGATTGTTCGTTCAAAACCGGTGTAAGGGCGCATATGCCCATATAATTATCTTGACAACATTATTAAAAGAGGACATTATATAAAATGCTCACCCCAAGATTTCGAAAATTTTCGTGCGCTGATATATATATATATATGAGAAAGAAATTGTTCAAACAGTGTAAAAAATGAGTATCTTATACCCTAGCGCTTTCGACTATACGTCTTCTTCAGGGGTGTATACATATATGAGTTCAANATACAGGAATTTAAAACAAAACAGAAAAAGGATCAGCAGATACATTTTAACTTACACCCGCTACCACTACATCATTGATTCTTGTCTAAAGCCAGCGATAGCTTATACTTAATTCAGTTCAGGATAAATTAAATCTAAACGCAGTTAATCGAAAAATTGAGATTATTAACAATCAGACTTCGAAGCAATTTTTGTTTTACATCGCACTTATTTCATGAATAATCGTGCATTAAAGCCTCATTTGTACTAAAACATCAACGAAAAATTCGTACAATATTTCGTAAAATAAAGTTACCCAACTAAAAATCAGTGTTCCTAATAGCAAAATCCAAAATCTCAACGCCAGATGTGGTCTGGTAACATGGATGTTTGTAGATACAAAATGCTTGTTTTAATTTATTTTGACATAAAAAAATCCATTTTAATTTCCCGTGACGATATCTATTCATACGACACAAGAACAGTATAATAGTACCATGTTAGTGTTCATGTGTCGTATGAATAGATATCAGTGCGGGAAATAAAAATGGAAATAATTGTGTCATAAATAAATTAAAACGCGCATTTTATATCTACAAACATCTATGTTATCAGACCACATCTGGCGTCGAAATTTCGGAAATTGCTTTATGGAACACTGATTTTTTATTTTTTAACTTTATTTTACGAAATATTGTACGAAATGTTCGTTGATTTTTGAGTACAAACGGGGCTTTAAGGCTAGGATCAGGTTATTTTATTGCCCTATATATTTGCACATCAACGTTATGAATCTAGCACACTTGTAAATGTTATTGGTATTTTAAAGGATATGTAAGATCAAGTAATTTCTTCTAATAAATATAAAAGTTGTATTATTATATGCGATGTCGCTCCAGACAAATATCATCTTTCTCTAAAACAATCTCAACGACTTAACCATGTAGGACAATAAATGTGTCTCACTGTCACTCATGTATTATGACACTCACTTTATTTGTCGTAGTTTCAAAACAATAGCCAGGGATAGGAATTTATTGTTTCCATGAGACGGTATTGATCGAGACAATGCCTATCTATGTATTACTTCGCATACGTGGAAATGTCATTTATGTATAATTATTTCCAATTCGTTCTGCGAAAAAGCCATAAAAGTATTATTATCCAGATCATAAAGAGATAAAATTCGAATTCAAAAGCACAGCTTTTGTTTTCATTGACACAGCGTTTCTAAAAGTAGACGTCGTAAATGATAGCTAGTCTGCTATAAAGATATATGCAATCATATGGCCTTCATATATTACAACCAATTATTTAAGAGAGGAACAATTGAATTGCGTAAAGGGCTTGCAAAAAGCAGCGTCTTAAACTGCATGCATATGCCAAATATATAAATAAGTACACACACGCTAAATTGATCCTTGTCGGCTCAGGTACTATTTAAAAGTACCCCGGATGCCTTTAAGTTTACTACAATATACCCCGTGTACGGAAAATACGCTTACAGGCAACCGACCATACTCCGGGGTACTTTTTAGTATGTTTTCCTTACTTTGTATTATACCACAGAGTTCCTGGGTATGTATAAGTAGAGTGAGGCTCAATTGGTCCCTGTCGGCTCAGGTACTACTTACAAGTTCGGATAATATATTAAAACGTACTAGCCTATACTCCGGGGCACTTTTAAGTATATTTTTCGTACCCCGTGAAGTGTGAAGTATACTTTAACGTACCCGGGGTACTTTTCAGTAGTACCTGAGCCGACAGTGACCAATCGAGTCATACTTTAGCCGTAAAGAAATAGCCATCCGGGCCGGCTAGATCAGTTGGTAGAGCGCTTGACTACCGGCCCGGCCATTGCCTGAGTGGGTATTCGTCATAAAATCATTTTCACGGCCATTCTCCCCCTACCTCTGATTCAACAAGTATAGCAGTTATCAGTTAACAATCAACGGCTTGTCTTTCCGATCCCTTGTTATCATAGTCTCGGACTATCGACCTCGTGGATTGACACATAAACATAGAAACTCCAAATCATTAACCAACACTTAGTCGGAAATTCCTTTTTAATTCACATACTGATTTATTTACATAAATCAAGTCGTATTCGTTAAAGAGAATTTGGAACGTTATTAAATTAAATAGTTCTCTTAAAAACAGTCCACAGAGTCAGTGTGAAATTAATCATGCAAGGTTTTTCTTATGAAAACTTGCACTATCGTAGCACTGACGCTAAAAAAAACAATAGACGGAAATGCAATTATATTAAGTGCTGCAATAGTGAATTCCAATTACGGATAATCTCCTAATGTGAGGGGAACATGGAAACACTGTACATAATTTAGTCAAGCTATGAGACGTTAACCCAGCGGCGTATAGAGACGCTCCTTGTAATGAACCATGGCATCTAAGGCAAGATACTGAAATTACAATTGTTATTACAAACGGAACCTCTTGGTCGGAAAGTAGACACTATACTCATTGCACAATTACAACCATATACATGCAGTTAAAATTGACCGTAGACGGAAATTATAAATCATGAAAATGTTATGACATGTGATCAGTTCCTCTTCGTGTGGTACAATTGATGAATCAATTAAGTACACATTTTTGTAAAGTAAATAATATCCTATTTGAAAATGTTAAGTTAAGATATGCGTGTACATAGCTTGTTCAGATCTGAAAGTATGAGTTGATTTGTAAAATTTGACAACTTTCTTTTGTTTAAATACAATTTTAGTTGAGAGAACGAATTTTTACAAAAAATAGCTCCACCTTACTAACGGAAGATCAAAACGCTGTGAACGCACTTGATCCTGTCATTTCATTCAGAGCATCGTATTACTGACACGTGCAGCTGTTTGATTATATTTAATCTTCAATCTACAGATTGTATTACATTTTAAGGGATGTTTTCTTTCCCGACTGTTGCTTGATCCGTAAGGATTTGAAAGAGAAAGCAATTTACAGATATAACAGTATTGCTGGCGTACGGGTGACCCGAAAGCAGCTAATATCAAAGTCTAAAAATGCTACGTACATACATTTGTTACATATCTTGCGCCATGCACTGACGACATCTTGAAATAATAATCTGATGTATTACTTATCAATAAAAGTAAAGCGTGAAGATAAACTTTCTTTAAAATTAACAGTGGCCAAAAAATACAACTATCTCCTCGATTATTTATTAATGTTTTCTACATTTATATTAGACGATAAGTTAATAAAGGTTGGATTAATCACCTTGAATAAATAAATCATATGCCATGTTGTGTTTTCATCTCTTCACACTGTTGCCCATTAGACATTCTTTAGTAACGCTTCCCCATTGCATCCACCAATAATATTTACATTCAAATAATAACGATTTATGCTTTTTGGGAATTTGGAAGGATGTTTGAAGGATGTTAAATGCGACGACTGTGATTGTACTTACATGTATATGAGTGTGTTGTTTTCCAATATAAATTTAATTGCGGAGTAAACCTGTTGTAATATTGTTTTATTCGATCATCACACACTTTGAGGATAGACATTCATGTAGTAACTTCCAAGATGCTAACTATGTTTGCCTATTACTGATAGATAATCATTCTCCTAAAGTATGTTTGCAGTCGGATTACGTATAAATAGATTATCAACAGTAAAATACGGAATATTCCTACAGAGATTGAATGCTAGTAAGTGTAACATTATCTTTCCAACAATACTTATTAATATCCGCTACACATTTATTTTAAGCATTTATAGTAAATGACCTAGTGCCTATACAATATATTTTCTAGTTATTATCTGTAATCTAGTGTGTCCCCAACATTTCGGTGCATTAAATTGGGAACTAGGTTGAAACATAAACTTATGTGTTTCATATTGACGTACAGTGCTTTTGTCGAAAATATTGGAATTAAAAAGATATGTCATGCAACTTGTAAGAAAATTTGATTGTCAAATTGTTTGCAATTTCGAAAGTTGCATGACAAATGTGTTTTTTCCAATTTGTTTGAAAAAAGACATATGCCTCTTTAATTAAAAGGATACAAAGATTAAACAATCGTAAATAAATAAAGACAAGGCAAACACAATGCATTGAATGTGGGCCATTTCACAATGGGATCCTATGCAAATTTGAATAGGTAAAAACTGACAATAGACGTTTTTTAAGTTAATGTAGTTTTCTTGAAACGTACATATCTAATTACGTATTTATATTTTAATAAGATTACACAAGTTTGGGAAACGTTATGAGCGACGAAATACTATCCATCGTATGTGCAATGCGGGCTCCAAATAACGTACGTAAACAGGGGAAACGAAACCTGAAGCGTATTTCAAGTGACAAAACAGTTTCATGTGTTGGCGTCTAGAGCATGACCTACATTCAATTGATATGCTTTATTAATTTAATATATCACTGTGCGTTTGCGGATATCAATTTTCCGTCGTCTTATTCATTCGGAAGAAGCACTAGATATGAAATTACATTATGATCATCTGTAGAAAACAACGTTGTTGACAATATCGTCTGAATCTTCTTCATGTTCGTGTTATCATGCTATTTTCTTCTCGTGTTTGTTGTTACTCTTTTTTTATCCCATCCTTTTTATTCGTTACATGCTTTTATCACAATATGGAAAATATTAAAAATAAAATAAAAAATGAACATAGTATATATTTTTCAGATTTGAATAAATGCGTATGCCGAAACGTTAATTAAGGAAACAAATAGAGGATTTTTTTTTATTAATTACTATCCTGTAGGATAATAATACTGAGATTTTACGTTTTTTATTTTCATATATAATTGTGGCAAAGCTTTTCTATTATATCGACTCATTTGTATCCTTTACAAAAATGAAACAGTATGCGTTACCAAACATACTTGTTTTTGTGAATGCATCCGTTTCCTACGATGGTTTGTTCATTTACTTATCCCAAAGAAAAGAGTTGTTTCGAACATTTTTTAGACAAAATGTTGCTTGACACTTCTCTGTCATCATGAATCCTCAAAATAGATTCCGGTACATTTTGAATTGACAAAGATACAGCGATCCCGATTTTATTAATATCTGCGCTGTGTGCATGTCAAGTACGTAAATATTTTGATAGTGTTGATTTGGTAATTTATAAATTGACTGCAATATAAGATAATGATTCTTCAGCACCTTAGCTGACGTTTATAATGATATACATGTATAATGTTGTTGTCCGTAAAATAGGCTTCGCTTATATTCCATCATTCCAATACTAAAACAAGTAAAGTACCAACTACATATATATAGTTTGAAATGAGATAGCATTCAAAGTGTTGTTCTCTGTTTCTAAAAATACACGTTTCAATAGGATTGATATAAAAAAAAAATACAATTGTTCCTGTGTCTTATCGATTAGTTTGTTGCAAATAAATAAGTGGATTTAATCCACTTGATATAATACTACAGGTAAACAATAATTTTGCGGAAAAAAGCAGCAAAATGTACCTCACAATTGATAGAAAGATGTTTGCCAATCAACACCCGAGTTGACCAGGGTTGAGCTTATATTTCGATGGTAAAAGACAAACATTGTTTGTCATATGTCATCAATTTATTTCGAGTGCTATAAGAGCACGCTGGTGTATTGAACAACATTTAAAGCATTATACATGTGTTCATTTACGGCAACTACATTTTTGAAGGCTCATTAGAAACCAGAATATCAGAAGCGTTAAAAGTGTCTTTAATTACTATTCACACTTTTTGTGTATTTACGTTAAGCATGCATATTCTTATAGTAATTTCAAGGTCACACAATATACATGTGCATAATTTAGCTTGTTACATAAGTAAATGCATAATTTGCAATTTACTCGAAATAATTTCGATAGCCTTATGGCTAGTTGAATTCCGCAAAAAAACTCATCTTCCAGATCGATGATTGAATGGTATGCCTCCATTTGCGTATGCGACATATTGTCATATAGATTGTTTCGAATGCATGATTGCACAGAACTGCCTCACAATAAATAGGAGACGACTTAAGAAAACATGAAAACGTCGCTGAAATAAAAAGTGAGAATTCAGTTTAGCCTCAAAATAATGCATGCTGGCTATTAAGTGATTCTTGTTCTGTCATAAATATATTTAGAAAATTAATGTGTACAATTCATTACCCAATTATAAATATGCAAAAGTTATTTGCGGACATTACACCATTAAAGTAAGTTTGCATTCCATAAAACATGAACACGTAAACGCAATTCTTTTGGAAGTCAATGTTTCCGCTGCAAAAGTGAGTGGCGGACATTAAACTATTGTTAAAACCTTTCGTTCCATAAAACGTGAACATTTGCGCAATTCTTTTGGGAGACATTGTATTGAGAGAAAACTAGAATAAGACTCATTTTAGACAGCTACTCCAAAATTCCGAAAAATTTGTGAGATGAATGGTGATGCCACCACTTATTGACGAACGACATTATCTCGAACTGCAATTAACATTGGTGGCAGAGAACTGCCTTACGAATACCACATAAGGTTATCGAAAACAGCGGTGTTACCACTTAAGTATCGTGTTTACATAATGGTTTAACTGAAGATACATGAATAAAAATGGTATACTGCGATAGTCAGGCACGATAAATTGTTTTCTCTAGACGTCGAAAGATAGGTTATAGTTACTGAAAATAGAACAAAACGTAATACTTATATAACTTAAAATGTACATGTCATTAAACATTATTATATGTGTTTGCCATTCTCTGTTATCATTTAAATTATTCGTGCATCTGTCTGTCGGTGCGTACATAAAATAACTCGCAAAGTTTATGTGGTATGATGACGAACAAAACACGCATACAGATAAAGAGCCAAGTGCATGTTTCAGCGTTGACAGACGCGATAAGCTTTATTGTATGCATATCACCAACTTACAATAAGAAACTAATTAAACACACACTCACACAATTCTGATCGTCCAACCTTCGTGTGCTTTTAATTCTACACGCTTCAATCTTCGTGTTTCTCACATTCAATTTTGCACGGCGGACGAAGCAGTAATAATGGCACACGGTCACACTTATGTAACTGTTTCAAGTTACGTTCCGCTTATATTCGTTGTTTAAAGTGTTTACAAAAACATATATTGTTATTGATAATTCTTTAAAAACATTGTCATCATACTCTTGAAATGTCAAGTACCCATGCCTGCTTGGCACAATATAATATTTATTAATGTATGCGTGTTGTAAACGTATACATTTAAAAGAGAATTTGCTACTTTACATTTAGATTCCTAAAGACTCGCATTTCTTTATGAACTACGTATAGACCGTTTTTAAATAATTGATATCAAATTAATCATCTTCAGGTTATGATGCGCCATATAAGTGATAACATTGTATCCCAATGGGTTTTACTGCACCAATGTAGCCGTTTTTTATTATAATCCTTTCTTCAAGACATGTCCACGCCTATAATTTGTCGCTTCTGTGAAAGGTCCGGCCTGAAGAGACACAATTATCTCTAGAATTGTGTGAGGGTTTTCTTCTTAATAATACTAATTCATTCAGACTATCATAATTTTATATTTGTGTGCTTAGTTGCACATGTTTTCATCTTTGTTCTGCTGATAGACTTAAAGAGAATGCAAAATATCCTGGTAAAATGTTGAAACTTTTAAGAAATAAACGTTTGTTGGCTCACCTGACCAAGTACTACTCATATAGAGCTTTATCACATTCACCAATTGGCTATTGTTACTATTTTAAGAATGAACTTATGTCAGCCGGATTCATGGTGGGTGGTTTTTGAAAAAAATAATATTAAAGGGACTTGTTCACAGTGAATCAAAATGAGAATTTTTCAACTTTTTGTCACAGATTCAAGAAATAAATAAACAATATACATCAGTGTGCGAAATAACACTAATGCCGCAGACTTATACTGAAAATACGCTTTCGTTTACGAAAAATCTTCGTAAGAAATTGATAAAATTATAAAGCGTCTCATACGCGAAACGATTAAAAAAATTCGATTTCTTGTGTTATCGTAATATTTTGTAACAACACGTGGATGGTTATACAAAGTATAAAATAAATGGCAACCCATGTGAAGAAGGATGGTCAGGTCCGCACATAATGTAGTCGTAAAGAGTGTTTTCGGCGCTTGGCTTTTACTCCATGGGTCAGTGGTTCGAGCCCTGGTGTGGTTAACCTTTTTTTCTCTTTTTTTTTGTTTTAAACTTTTATTCTTGTTTTAATAGTGGAATTTTTTAGTTCTGATGTTTATATTTATCAGTTAAAAGCATTTACTGACAAACTTCAAAACATGCCAAAATCTGTGAACAAGTCCCTTTAAAGCAGTATGTTTTTTTTTGACACATGTGTAGGAACATTTTACAATAATGGGATTGTTTTGTTACCTGCTTATTGCTATATATGCATATACATGTATAATAGTTCAAAACGAATCATTGAAAGACAATTAGGTTATTTAACTTTAATTGTTATGTCCAAGATAACATACATTTCAGATAGGTCTAAAACCAGTTCATCCTTACATTTAGTCAGCATAATGAACTGCAAAACAAAGAAAAGAAATACGCCACCATAAAATAAAAGAAATGAAATAGAAACGTACTTGAACCATTCAATATCATATCTAATATATATCATTATAAAACTTAAGCAAACATTAATATGTCGAGTATAAAATACAGTTCGCTTTTTGGCAGTGTATGAGTCTCCTATAATGAGATTTTTTGAGTTTCTGTTAAATGAGAATGAATTCATCGTTCAAACGATCTTGTTAATTTAACATTAATAAATGATGACCTCAAATAGGTCGAGCAAACAGAAAGCTTACAGTTGTCCTGATTTCCCGAACACGGGTAGCGTGAATAGCCTTTCACAGATACCACCAGATGCGGAGGATGCCAAACACATGTCCTCTTGGACACAGGCCCTCCATTAATACGCAACATCGGACACTAATCCTCCCGACATTTAGCCATTCCTTGCATTATGTTTTCACAGACTGATACGTGAGACAATACACGACAATACATAAAATTAAATTAATTAAAATTAACTAGGCCATTCACTTGCAACAAAGTGTCTGATTTTAATAATTGCGAATATTAAACATAATTTAAGACAAAGTTACATTTTTTAGATATGTTTTAACAGTTGAATAACGATTGCCTTTTACCCTGACCTAAGTTAATTACCTATACATGATGACAACATAATATAACCACTTTTTGAGGAAACATATTAGAGGAAGAGCATTTGTCCTGGTGGGTAAACGTCCGGAAAGGCATATTACAGCATATAACCGATTGACTTGTGAATATGTCCGAGAGGACATATGTCCGACATTCATCAATAAAATGATGTGAATATAATCGTTTCTTGTGATAATCTGCATTAAACAAAGTTTTCATGCGAACTTTAATCTTTTGAGCAAAATTCTGATAATCTGACATGAGAGCTCTACGTTTTGACAGAGTGTCGTAACTGTAATGATAGAAAGTATGTGGTTTGACATCCTGTTCCTCTGAAGGATACATTCCATTAAATTCGACAGTATAACGTTTTTTAAACACAAAAACACTTCAGTACCCCACCGAAATATAGCTTTCGTAAGGTTTACCTTTAAACAACAATTTAATCGATTTTGTCTAGTTTACGTCACACGTTTTATTTTTTTCAGATTGAAATAATGCTTCGAATATATTTGTAAAATATAACTTTAAACCATATCTTTACTCTTTGTAAAGTTCTTACCATGAACGAAACGATTTGATTGTCGCCAAATTCGCATTGACGTAACAAATGTAATAAAGTGTTTTAAGTAATTTATATAATAAGAAATACCTAATTCAATTTTATTCAATCGGAAATGCACATAACGTCTCGAGAGATGATGTTGGTGGAATGTCGGATATGAACTCTATTCCCTTTTTTATTCTTTTTATAAGTAGTTGATTGACAGAATGACGTTTATCAGACATGACAAAACGATTATGTTCTGTATTTGCCATAAATGTACGCTCCTTACAAAATACATTAATATATTTTTTTTTGTATTGAACCAAAAATGTGGTAAATTTTACATATATGTTCCAATATTTTTAAAGTTTTATATGTGTGTGTTAAATTACGTTAACTGAGGTCCAGTAGTCAGAACCATGGCTGCCTGTGAGCGAATTGTGGCATTATGTCAAGGGTTGCTCCAATGTTGGAGTCATTGTTGTGTCTTCATGTTGTCTGATTCTCAGTTTTAAGAGAGTGTTGGCCTTAGATTATGTTGTTGTGTAAGTGACTCATGTTTAATGATGCATTATACGTGAACTAAGTCTTGTGATACAATTCAAAGCTTTAAGTAAGCCATGTTCTGTTTAGGGCATTGTCCATTTGCCTTACATTTTAAGATGTATGTGCATATTCGACTCAACATGGAAAAACACGAAATCCTTAACGATACTAGCGTTCTCTGTTCTCGTGTAATACTAGTAGCCGTACTTTGTTTTGCATGAAATTAAATGATCGGTAGAAATTTATAAAGTATCTCTTAATTTGAAAACCGGTAATAACGTTACACAAACTACTTCTTGCTATAGTTTACTATTTGAATAATGATAGCCGGAAACGCTATATTACAAATGGACTATACATCTAAGTCTCGTGTGTCCTTCTGCTTTTTAAAAATGTCCATAGAGATGATATAACTTGGAACGAAACCTATATAAGTTTCTCTCTAATTGACATTAATGGGCTCAAATTATCACTTCGTGCGCGAAAGTGTCCTTTGTTTCTCATCAGATATAATTCCGCTTCAAGTGCAATAAGTCGAGCTAATTGCCACGTACATTAGGATTGTTACAGGATGTCCTGCAGCAGCAGCATCTCAATTATATTGCCATCCTCCCCATGTGGTCAATCGTATTAATTCGCTTCCACGGCTGCTGTTAACAATAAGAATTTCTAGATGATATGATTTAGCATAAAGTAAGCACCGATTGAAAACGAATGGACAATTTAAGAAATTCCTGTAATTTATGATTTACATATAAAAGATTTTAAATTAAAATATTTTATATTATAAATTGATCATAACTGTTAATGTCCTCATAATTTTACCATTTTATAAACTGAAATAATTGTATTTGTATTATGTATTTATCAATTGTCACTTATATTAAATTTAAGGTGCATTGTCTCATAGAAGGTTGTAAAGGCCAGCAATGGCACCGCATAAATAGAGCAATCTGAACCGATCTTAGCAAACATAGTTTTAAGAAGAAACAAAAACAACAGATGATTCATAATCAGATTGATGTTAAAGTTTTTCTAAAAAATACCCACCAAGTTTCAAAACAAAAAAACAACGACAACAACACCGCCCCTTTATGTAATTATTTTTTTATGTTTCCTGACCTGTGATTTTACATTTGTATTTGCACTGTCAATGTTAAGAGCTGCATGCTAGATTAGTGTTCAGAATTAATTGCAAGATGTAAGTTAATATTTTATGCAGTTTTGTAGGTAAATGATATTTGCATTTACTATTTTATCTTCTATCAATATATAACTGGGGTATTACGAACCAATTCAAAAGGTATGGCATACATTTAATATAAATGCATTTTTAGTTTTTGCAATATTTACGTTTCACCACCTTCGACTATACGTATAATGTATACCTAAGCTGGAAGAATATGTACCCGTGGTCGTATTTATGTGTAAATGCCAAACGCGACTGTAGGGAATATTACCCTTGATCCTGGGGTTAAGTAAAAAAAGTAAAATATAAGTGGATACGTAACAGAGTGTTTGAAATTACGCGTGTTTAAATAGAACACTATTTCAGACGCAGAAGCCGATGCTAGGGCGAGTTTTTGTTAAATAACATGTTACATTTGGATTTGATATGTCAATATATGTCAATATAATTATTAGTAATAACTTTGGTAATGTTGAATAGTTTGAGGATTGCTGTTTTATTGTATTTATATTATGCATGCATACTTTGCCCTCGTATTTATTTTCCTAAAATCATTAATGTGTTTATGCTGTGTCAACGAAACTGGGACATGTCTAAACCATGGAGGGTGCTATAGCGAAATTTAGTCATTTTGCAAGATAGTAAGCGAGAAAATTTACATAGATATTGTATTATTAACGCCTATATCAGGAAAATAAACTCCAGAAATATTTGTAAGAAAAATATGATGGCAAATTGCGTGTTTTCGGACAAAGCTTTCATATTTGTTTCATCGACAATACATGGGCATTTAGAATGACTCCAATAATGAGTTAGGCTACGTTCTATTTGTCACGTGTTTGCGTAATGATAGACAACGTGAGTTTAGATCTTATCGGATTTTATCAGACCTTAAAATAAATATTGTCAATAGTGTAAATCAAAGAATTGTTTTTAAAACAAAATTGTTAAAAACTAAATCTGCGATTGACACAATCAACTGCGATCAGATGTAAAGTGTTTTGTATCGTAGCAAAGCGAAAACTCCACAGTGTGATGATCGCAGCCGAGTTTATTAAATTTACATCGTTCGGGTCAACGCATGGCTCTCATCGAGAATACAGTCAAATACAGATACCGCAACCATAGTCGTATCGTATTGTAACGAAACGCATTGATTCTTGATAAATATATGGTAACGTATCAATTCATACAAAAACGATCTTATTCGTGTGACCCTTCCGATGGTATCGATCTTGTCGAACCGAGACCTAATCTTGCAATGATTGTAAACACTCTCATCCGACCGTAGGTAATAGTGTCTGAACTAGGGATCAGACTGTGTCAGATCGTAACACATGTAATTGTTTAATCGAGAACAGAAGGCAGCGAATCATAACGTACGAGCACGCATCACATCGTATCTAAGCCCTTTTTCATGTAGCCAATCGTAGCTCTCGTGTCGGATCGTGCGACATTGTTAACGTTGCATTATATGTATATTTACTTGTAAATATGCATGTAAGGTGATATTTTCGTAAATGATAATACACGAAAAGAGGATCAAATAAAACTTGCATAAAGCTTTCTGTTTTCGAAGCTTTAATAAATTTCATCTATGCAAAGATTATAAACGAAAAGCATGCATGCACAATGGTCGAATATTTGTGCATGTGTTAGTGCGTGCGTTAGTCCGTGAGAACTTGTATGTACTGTAATTTCATTATTCATCTTGCAATAACAAAAAGACACGTATTACAAATGTTCACTCTAGTAAGACGAAGTGTTGCGTGTAACAACCGTCTCCTACTTCAAAGGTCTAGTTCAGCGATTCTTGTGTGCTAGTCCAGCTAATCCGAAGTGCAACTGCTATTCATCATGCTTTTATTATAATAATTTAATCGATGTGGAGACGGCGTGTTGCCTGTAAAAACCGTCTCCATAGCTCCAATGTTACATGTAAATGTCAATGATTGTAGTAAGATAACTTGTCCGGAATGTGACATCATCATTCATCATGCAGTTTCAACACGGCTGGCCGTAAATGTTCATCATATACAGACGATTTTTCGTGGGTACGACTTTTCTCACCGATTCAAATGGTCCATGTCACACTTCGAGATTAAAGGCTACATCAAAACTGTAATGACATGATTTATCATGCGATTTAAATGACATGTGTAAACTATGTTTCACATGAGATTTTCATACTACTAACAATAAGATCAATGTCATATTTAGAGCTTGAATGGCAGATGTGGGTATTTTTCCAGACTTTACCATTGATACTGCAATTTGCAAATAAATCACCAGAATGATTACGCTGTATTGCCTGGATGACGATTCTCCCTAGATCAAACGTGAAGGTCAAATATCCAATAAGGGCTTATTACAGCTTGTTCTGACTATCACGTCATGATGTATTATGTAATCAAAACATAAATTAACGCAACTATTCACCATCTGGAAACAACGTGTCTCGCGCAAAACATTTTCCTATTGCTAAAAGGTCGCTGTTACACATCGAAGTCGAAGGTCAAACATGGGTACGTTGCAATTGTTAAATTATAGCAAGCATTCTATACAACCGGTTCAACAAATTTCCGACAGGGGATATAGTATATATTAAATCTGAAAGGTCTTAAACCGAATGCGCGTCACTATGAACTATGATACCTTATACGAATTATATATGGATTTAGTGTAAACATGCAAAGCAATAATCTGAATGACTTTATCGTTTGATACTACTATTACATGCTTTTTATTGATCCGTTCGTTAAAGTGATTGTCATGTGTGCATTGCTTAAATTGTTTATTCCTTATGGATACATCAACCGTAATCGGTCTAAATAATCGTGTTGCCAACTTGCCATGGATATTTAATGCCAAAATGCTTTTAAGAAATGTTGATGTTCAGTTTAGTATTGAATGATTTCTTCATGAACGTCCCTTAACGTATTTTGGCTTAAATAATGTATTAACCAAATGACGCTTCTTGACGATAAGTTTCCAATAAAACACACACACCGACCCATTATCTCATGACTGAGCCCGGGAGTATTTTACCATATTGCCATTACTCTGTCTGCCTCTCGCCGTCTTGGGCTTCTTATACATGGCCTTCCTAGTTTCTCAATTTGTTTGATATACAATCTAGAAAAAAACTGCTAATACCTTTGTTCGCAGTGCATAATATGTCTACCTCGTCCTGGAAACATATCCCAACATTCACAATTAAAACAAATTTAAAACTGATATCATTTAATACATTAAACATGTAAACTAGTATTGGTTACTATAATTAAATTAAACATTCTATTATCTGTTCTTTACAATCATGCATTTATATGATTGATTTATATTGTGAGATATCAATGTAATGAATAAAACACATTGTAATAAACATGTAAAACTGTAAAACCTTAAAGTTTGTTTTCTTCATTGTTTATTTTGAAGGGCAAATATAATACGTGTTTTAGTGTTTTATAAATGTTTTAGGATAAAAAAATAACAATCGACGATCGGGTCATGAAATTAATGCAAATCACTGCATTTAAAAAATATATTTTTTACCTTGATGTGTGTGTTTTTTTTAACTCGTCAGCACCGTGGAATCTTTAAACAAAAACCATACAATCCTAAGTCAAAACATCGTATGAGAATATGCACAAATGTTTTTCTCGCTGTTACAAAAAGCCGCTTTTGGAACCGAAATGTTTTAGACCTGGTGAGAAATAAACAAGCCAGAGAGTCAAATAATACACTTGGAGTTGAAAACAATCACTTAATTTATGTGTATTGCATACAAGTTCATTTACAATTTTTTGTACAGATGTTTTTCCATACAGTTTTTAAATAGATGAGGTCGCCGTGGCGTTATGGATATTGTTTCCGCCTACCGATCGGGAGGTCATGGGTTCGATCCCTACTGTGGGAGAGTCTAAAGGAACCAAGTATTGGTTCTAGGCCCAGGAAACGGACTGGAGAGCGTTTCAATAAATCTGAGGCTTTCGATGCAATTGAGCTAAAATAAATAGGTTTAAACTAAATAGATGTATAAAATATCCTTGATATTGAGAAAAAAAATTTTATACCCTGATATGATGGATTCACACTTCTTGTCATTTAATCATATTACTGATATACAGTAAAAAGTGTGCAATTGGATAAGCCGTGGTATACAACCATTACTTATATGTTTATCAGTGATTGATATTATCGTCATTTAAATTTGTGCTTTTTACATAACCATTTAATTGAAACATTTTCATTTTTTTTGGTAATACATTAATCCAGTAGTTTTTTAAATAAAACTTAAGACAAAAACAGTATGAGGAATGTGAACAATTTTTTATGATCTGTCAATTGAGGATTATCGTAGCTATGGCACAATTGTGAGACAAGTTTATCACGGAGCATTTAATCTAAACTGGGTTGCCAATTTTGATGTATATTTGTGCAAATCATATCTTCTCCAATCGCTCTCTTTAAGTGTCGTAAATGTTGTAAGAATAAATCAGGACAAAGTGTGGTGTTCAGAGCTCAGTAAGCTTAAACACCAAATTCTTTACAACGACCATTCCCAGGCGGTGAAACCAGTTTTATTCTTTTCCCCAAAATATTATTTTTAGTGGTTGTTATGAATTTGTGTGGAATGCGTGTGCAGATGAAGTTAGCTTTGATCATATTGCATGATTAGCTGAATAGAATTAACACCTTGAAACGAGCGGAAATTTTGGCATTTATTGAAATATATTTTAAATACATTATATAAAGGAATGCGTTTTATCTTGGATACATTATTGAAATCCTTGTCACGTCCTTATACGAGGGATCTGAAGCCTGCCATTTGTCCACACCATGAAAAGAACTCTCCGCTACAAAAATACATATGATTTATTAGGCATGTCAAGACTATATCTTGCGATTCACACGGATGATCAAAAGTAGAAAGCGTGTCCATTGTCCAGCTGTAATAATTATTTATCCTCGGCGATATGAATCAATGGAGGCTTTTATTTCTAAGCAGTAACAATTTCCACAACAAGTACAAGAAGTCGAGCAAATTGTAACACATATTTATTATTCTCTCAGGATGCTCTGCAGCCGCAGAATCTCAATATTGTTTCCCTTCATCCCATTGGGTCAATCACTTGTCTTCAACTGTGTCGTTAACAATGTTTCGGAATTTCTTGGGAATACGCTGAAAGCTCACAAAATTGAAAATTCATGAAAAAATACATTTATATTCAAACTAAATATGTCTGTTTCATCTATAGGTGTTTTACAAGAAAACTTTACAAATACAAAAATATGATTAATGTGTGAAGTGTTTTCATTGCATATACATACAATATTATTTTGATTTCGCAAACGTATGGTATTGTTACCTGAATACAACTAGAGTTTTTATTAGGAGCTTGTCAATAAAAGCACTGGTCCCACGTTAATAGAATACGAAATACCAATTCTCCAATTCAAGAACATTTCGTTAGCTATTTAAGAAGTAGACTATTTAAATTTAATTATGATTGTTTAAGTCTCAGAATAAGGAAAGCACTGATAATGTAACTTCAGAAACTGAATCAGTATCTGTATTTTTTTTATTCCGCGTAAGTGACTAATTGTGAGCATAATTAAAGATAATCCATACAACAACTTTGAGGACAAAAATAATCTAATATCGGGTCACCACCATGGAACTGTCAATTCAAAGCAACATGGTGAGGGGCGTAAACCTCTTTAAAGTATGATATGTTATGAAAACCGGAACACGCATAACACATTTTGTGTTGAACAGCTAAATGCAATTCATTTGTAAAATTTTAAGCAAGCATATTTACATAGATATTGGATGATTTACGCTTCCATTTGGAAAATGAATTTCATTTATGATTGTAAAAACGATAAGGTCACCAGTTTCAGTTTCAGTTTGTTAGCAATCGGCAAAATATTCGCCTTTGGCCATTTACAAATACACTAAAACTTATGGCAAAGACAATCATATACATATATACAAATAAAATTTCTATAAAACTAATTTCATAGACATATAACAAAGAACACAACAGAATATTACATTACGATCAGAGAACAGTTAGGTTTTCAAGAGCATTTTGTCTTAAACAGAGAGATTCTTTAATATATTTGGCAAGATTATACAATTTTTTTTTTAACTTTTTGTTGACATTAATAAAATAATTTTTTAAACAGTAGGCCATGAACAGTTTCCAATATATTTTGATCTTACACATCTATACTTTGAGCAACATAAAATAAAATGATATTCTAATTCTATAGCATTTTGATTACATAATTTGCACAACCTATTATCTCTTTCAATGTTATAATATCTTCCTAATTCTATCTCTAGACTATGGGAACATAATCGTTTACTTGTCAATAATTTTCGTAATGTGTCATTAGTTATAACATCTAACTATTTTTCAAAGCAAAATTCGGTTTTATATTTGAAATAACTATCAAGTTTTGACATTGCATTAATACTATAATGCCATTTCTGTACACATTGATCTCAAATTCTTAATTTCAACAATTGCTAGAATTTGGCCTGTGTCCGAAGGGCACATATTTTTTTTGTGTTTGCAAAATGTGGATATAGAGGCCGAATACAAAATCGTGGCATTCACGACAATGATCGGCATTTACGTAACTATGATGAATCGGATCTGTTCATGGCTCAAGGCCATTTTGTTTGCAATATAATAAGAAAAACGTATGGCAAAATATTCGTATGAATACTGAGAATGTTATGAACTCTCATTTCATACACAGTAAAAACGTTCTTAACGACCACTTCATTATTACGACCAACTCGCTACGACGACCAACATTGAACTGAATGGACTGAAAGATGTTGGTCGTCGTAGCGAGTTAGTCATAATACCGAGGTGGTCGTTAAGAGAGTTTTTACTGTACATACATATGTGGTTTGAACAGATTTGTTACGTATTGAGTTTAACGTCCGCACATAACCGTCTTCGTTTTGACAAATTATCCCCATTCGCTCACGAAAACTATGTATTATTCGTTAATAGTATGGTCTAAATGAAGGCAAAATACATAATAATGTTTCTCTGGGGACATGAAAGAAATGTTTGTGCAAAGGTCAAACATTCTTTGTAAGAGGTGTTTTTCTGGGGACATGAAAGAAATGTTTGTGCAAAGGTCAAACATTCTTTGTAAGATCATTTTGATGTTCTGAATGTCTTGATAATTTTATGGGTGTCGATCCCAGTCAAGTTGACATCATATTGCTTTGTTTAACTCATGTTCAGGAAGTCAAATTGTAACTAAAGTAGAATATTGTATACTTTATAACTATTTTATTTAAATCCCATGAAATGATTTTTTTCACAAGCAGGATTTGTGATAAATGTTGGATAAAATGTAATTTTCCTTTAATCAGGTTTAAATCTGTAGTTGGGATTACGCTAGCCATCAACCGAAGTCAACCCCCAATCTTTGCCGTTTAAAGGCGGTGGCCCCAGTGTCAATCATTGTGTTAACTGGACCTAAACGAGAATTGCTCTCCTGATAATGTCTCTGGAATTACATTTTTAGTATATTTTTACAATCCAATATCTTGCATAAACTATTTAACGTGGTAAACCCAGTTCTAGTTATTTCACTTGTGTTGTGGTGTTATATGTATAATGCTTTATTGTATATGTAATTTGTCATTAATTAAAGACATTCTAGTATTAAAGTATCTTATTATGATGCTTCTGGAGTTATTGTTTTGTTTATTTGTAAAATTATGTTGCTTTTATTGGACAAATTGAATCATTGTCTTTAATGTTCGTTATTAAGATTTGTCTAAAGGACCTGTCAGTTGGTTTAAGCCTAAAGTAGACATGTTATGTCCAGTAGTAATAGTTTCGATTTAAGAAGATTGAACAATTTCAAATGATTCCATTAACAGACCTGCGTTGAAAAAACGACATACTTTAAGGAAACACAATTGTATTAGTTGTTTCTAATTGATATTCTGTAATTAATCAGTAAATGGAACATTCCTGAAATATTGTTATGCGTTTAACACATAAAAGTTCGTTTAAAATCACACAAGCAAATCATCATATTAAAATGTGGGGCATTATATAGTATGAATATAGAATGTGTAGCGCTAAAGAAAGCAACGTGTATTCTCTAAAGCCTACCATTCCTTGTTCTTGTTCAACGTTTCACAGTTACGCACAATACTCAGCATAGTGAATAAATCAGGCAAGCAAACAGTTGGTGACATCATATGTTTATGTTATGACAAATGTGAATTGTATCAAGCATCACGAAATGGACGAGTGATGTGCTTCAGAATCATATTTTAGATAATACAGTTATGCCTTTTGTCTGTTAATTTACGGCGAAAATAATAAGTTTAGCTTCTCATAATGTGGTTGCTAACATGAATATGAGCATAATTCTGGTGTTGACTACTCCAGTAAGACTTTGTATTTTATTTTTGAATAAGATATGAGCTACAAAGCGTGTGATGAATAAGCAACTTCGTTTAGCACACTTATTACCTTGTCGCATTTTAAAAGCATTAATCAAAACATATAATATGATTGATCGAATTTTAACGATATATTTAGAACAACATAAAGACAACATGTGCTCATGTGTCAGTATGAATGACGTGTTTGCGGATTCGTATAATTCAGTTAATTTGGTTAAATAAGCTACATGATTACATGAGACATGTCTGATTTTTGTCCGGATAGAATTTCAGAGATGATATAAATTAAGTAAATAAACAATGGTAAGTCATCATGCATGGGATAATAATTCACAATGGTATTGTGAACGAATATTTGAAAAAATAGATGTACGCCATTCATCGTAAACAATATATGATATGTTACAAAAAAACAAATGTCCTGTTTACCTTTTAAAACTCTCTACACTAAATTGGAATACATAGAGCATATTTGTGTGTATAAGCTGTAATACCGTGACATGTTTTCTTAGTAAAGAGAGAATGTATTTCCACAAGCACTTGTGAAAATGTGTGAATGTTCTCACTTTACTACGAACATATTTTATTAAATTACCGTCTATCAAACACATTTTCTTTTGATGTAAATCTTTATGTAATGCTTGCGTATTATTTTTACAATATTTGTTTAAAGACATTCTTGCCCTTACTATTTCCTCATTGATGCTTAGTAATTGGGTTAGCAAATCAGTAGTGCCATGTTGGATTACAATAAATGTACCGTGGATTTCAAACCTGATTTGTAGGGGCCCTCTAAATAGGCATAATAAGTAGGGCTGCCATGTTGCTGAGACCTTCTTGACCCGAGCAGAGTTGAATTTATCATTACAGTGTTGTTACGGCGTGATCACATTTTATAAGGTCATGGTCATAAATTGAAAAGCACGTGTGTATTCGCAAACAAGATGAACATAGATTTATGCTTCTTAAATTGTTTTCACTTTCAAATTCGAAATGTCAACTCAGTTGATTTGGCAAGTCGGTCTGGTGAACATGACGATGAATACTTGAACTCTGAGAACAGAATCGGATTAAAATACTGTGAATGTTTAAACGTCTTTTTAACAAGATGATCAACTCTAATGTGCGCTGGGGTTAATCGATACCTTCCAGAAAACGCAAATGAACTAATAATTAACAGGTAAGGTATTTGTATGATTTGAATATGATGACCTGCTCCAATTTTACACTGGGGTTAATCGATACCTCCCAGAAAACGCAATTTACTGATTATTAACAGGTATTGTATTATTTTAATATTTTCAAATGAAATATTGAGTATTAAGAAGTAATTATAAGTTTGTATTGTACTATTACATTTGATGGTATTAATATGAACTTCTTTTTTTATGATTTCATATGACGAACAGTGACGTGGTGTATCGATACAATGGCATTATGAAAAGTGGTCCCAACTCACGCTTCTGAGAAAAATATTAGGAATTATTTCTCTAATAACTTTCAATGTTTCAATATTTAATCACTAGCATAACCATCATGTACATCGCAATCAGCTGTGTTTGAGTATTCGGAAACACTTACGTTTAAATGTGATTTAGACTCATTATGTTATGTGATTCCTGAGAATTTAAATGTATGTGTTTATCGATTTAACGGACTAGCATCTAAAAATGTATAATTGTAAACAAATAAGATATTCGCCGCAAATAGCATTGGAGCTAGTCATATTGGTACAAACGTTATTTAAGAGTAGGTTTTTTTTACTAATTCTGTGCTCGGCATTCAATGATTAGTCATTTAATTTGCCAGCCCACCTCTCAGAATCAGTTATATTGACCTTTCGAAATAAAAAGAAATGACAACACGTTGTACCTTTTTGACAAATTTGCATTTAAAGGAGCATACATATATGTTTTACTTTGTTTACATTTTTTTTTTTTTATTTTATCTATCCAATATGAACGTCTTATTACAAAATTGTGGGGACCATTTCATATAACGATATTTATCAATATGTTAGTACTATATTCGTACATGTAAAATTCAATATGTTAAACAGAAGAAATCAAATTATAGACTTCAATAAAAGTATATAATAAAGGCACAATATATTAAGTTTGGGTGGAGATATTGAGCTGTAGGCTAATTTCGTGTATACTTAGCTTGTGATTTCACCTGAAACCAGCTGGGTCAAGTTCACTATTTCTAAAAACAAAAAATAAACAGTTTCTGTTCAATGGTTTGTTTTTTGTGCGTCAAAAAATGTTCCAATGTGTGGCAATAAACAAACTACGACCATATCACATGGGTCACACCATCGCTTCATTAGCCGTTATTCCAGGAACTCTGAATGTGAAATTATTAATTTACCAGCCCCGTCGAGCGAGATAAGGCCGTAGAGAAATCTATGATGAAAATTCAACTGACAAATTCATTGCTGACGAAATTGCAAAGAAAGTAGTTAGTCACATTCGTCGCTCAATACGTCACAATTGCTAAATCGAAGCTTAATAGGAGAGCCAGAAAATTTCACTAAGACACCATCCTGTAATGTGGCTGATTCTAAACGGAGACATTTTGCATTATATTATTTGACCCCAACTCGATTTGTTAGTGATAATGCTAATGACGTGAACTGGTGGTTATTCCTGAAAAAAACAACACAGATTTGAAAATGTTTCTTTACGTCTTGTATGCGTCTCCATTTACATGTTCACATCAGAATCCACACAGAAGGAACCACATACATGTATCCAGATTTGTAAAGCAATAAACATTATAATCAAAAATTGTTTTGTTCGAATTATGCAACACATATGGCGTTAACAAATTTATTACTGTGATGATGAATGACAAGCAGAAAAGGTTTCAGAGCATTCAGTCGTGGAAAGGTTGTTGGTAATTTGAGGTTCAAACGAATGCCGCCGTTTAAATAATACGTTTTACGTCAATTGTTTGATTCCATTAGTTCGCGCAGGCAACCATAGATACAGCTTAAGTTTGTGTGAAGATTTTAAAAGTTATATTAACATGTAAGTTGACAGATCCGGGATTTGTTTCGAACATTTCTCCAAAGCTATCGTTAAAGGATTAATTTCCATTCATCCAAATCACAAAAGCATGTACGTGCGCTATTTAATAAAATAGTTGAACCTATCTACACGTGATTTCTACATGTGATTTCCACAGACAATATTTGGCTTTTATTGCTTATCAATTAAATATGATTAGCATATAAGGAAGCTTTAATTGGGTTTTTAACTGACAGTTTAAAACTCTGCTTATTAAGATATTCCGTTTAACATCCTTAAATAATTGCGAGCTTTAGAGCTTATAATACCGATTGAAACCCCAATATTGTTCTGCATAGACTTTCCCAGACAGTAACCATGCAATTGTAAAACTATAAGTGACTAGTGACGAATACATTTATATACACATATATATATATATTTTTTGCACAGAGAAATTGAGAGTTTCGAATTTATTTAAGCAATGTTCCTATGTCTTGTTCTGTCTGATACATGGGATAAAAACTAGATATACAAACTAACAAACTTAGCACTCATTACATTTGCGAAACTGTTTCCAATTCCGCCCTTATTACAGTCTACAGCGTGTCAGATATGTCATTATAGACACTCTTGCAAGATTCCTTCTTCAGGTATGACAGTAATAAGCGATACATTTTCAATAATTCCTATTCCTATTCGGTTTTTCACTTTGTTGGACAGACGAACCTCAGACGAAAAAGCTACACAAATAACTATATGGAAAATAGTTGCCTGATAATCACTGAGCTCCAAGCTACTTCAGTTACTCTTATTGAGTTCATCACACATATGAATAAGCATGAGATGTAATTAAGAAAGTGGTGAGCATTTTATTGGGCGTAAAAGGATTATGCGGTCACTCATTGGGCATATTTATTCAATTACTATTTTGCATTTACTTCATTCACCTCGAACAGGACATGCCTCTTCGGCATGCTTCTGTTAAATGAACCTACTGTTGTTGAGCGTGTGTTTCGTTAACTAAAGGTGCAGCTACCTTTTGCAAATGAAATATATTTCACCATGAGTACGTAAATAACATGGATGATTTAAAAATATTTTTTACTACAAATACTTTTATTTTTAAACAATTAATGAAAAAACATGTGTTGTAATATAAACTAGTCATGTACATTATTAATTGGGATGCAATATCATGTTAATGTTTTCTCTCAATGTTTGCTATATGGAATATTGGGTGTTTTAACACACTTTTGTGTAGTAATCTAATTATCCGCGCATATTTAGACAATAACACACGTCTCAGCTAGGCCGGACGTTTATTATCGACCCGCTGCCGTCATAACGGCCCGAGGGCCATTATGCGGCTAGGGCCGATTATAGACTTCCGGCACAGCTCAGCCGTGGGGTATCGTTTATACTACATATCGTTATATTTTGTTCCTTCACTTAAATGTATTACCAAACAAGCTTTTCGTACTTTTATTTTCATTCAATTGATTACGCAATTTATGAAGTATCTCGTGTGACATAATTTCTTTGACGAAACACACCAGTTAAAGCTAGACTCTCTGGATTTTAAGGACAACAATTCGGACGTGATGGTTTATTTAACAATAAAATATTGTTTAAAGCATCGAACGAATACAAAACGTATTTCGGATTTTATGTCTGTCATGCATTATTTGAAACTTCAATAGGAATAAAAAAAGATCGCTCCGACCGATCATTCTAGGTTGTAAATCGGTGGTCAGAATAGTTAGCATTTGATACAAACGTTTCGAACAAATGTAGTTGTTTAACTTTAAAATAAATGTTTAGATGAAGGGATGGAAGAACGGAGAAAGAAAGTGCATTTCGTTATCATGTAATTGTTTTTAGAACTGGATTAACGTTGTCATTGAGGTTAGCGTGTCGGTTACTAAATTGTGTGCATTGATGACTCGTGTTAAATTTCAAAATGTGTAATTAATCTAATCTACAGTACGGTTTTAGTTGCAATCGATAGTTTAATTATTTCACTTGTTTGCTACGTTTTATTAGCATGATTTCCAATTCTTTCGAAATGTGTGACTTAATTTTATTTATCACCGTTTGCCAACATTGGATGTGGACGCCATTTTGTTCAGTTGATGTCGCGCGTTCCGATTTTTTTTCGGATATAAAATCGGCCCGCTTAAGCGGGCCAATATAAATTATATTGGCTCGCCAGAAATGGCAAGATACGAATAACGACCCGCTCGCGACGACATATTGTTACTATTTATAGTAACTATATGTAATTTAAAAGTATAGATAGTGAAATATGCTAGATAAGTTTAATCAATGGTAAAACAATAACAGATGGCCACCATACAGAAATAGCTTTGTACGTTTGTCAGTAGATAAGATGTATTTGATGTAAATGCAATATGCTGTTTGAATTAAGTAACATGAACGTACGTAAATAAGCAAAGCAAAATCAAAACATTACATGTGCAAAAAGAACAACAAATATTCGTTATTGGCTGACACATTAACTGTAACACTGAACATGGGCGTAGTTCAATTTAACCGCGAATTTGTACTTTATGTTTCGTTCTAAAGAGCACATCCCAGTTTAACTCATGTTTGTAAATTCCGTTCTCTGTTGTATGTATTCTCGACTATTGTATAAGCAATCGGTCACTTCTCTGAAATAACAGAAAAGCGGAACGTACTAACATATTTATGCCCCTGAATGGGGGTATATAAAATTTCCGTCTGTCCTTCCATCATTAATTTTGTCCTGATTCTTTTGCGGAGTATAACTCGGGCAGTATTAAGGGTCTTGAAATAAAACTGTCTGTAACGAGAGAGAACATCGGAGTAAAGTGCAGACTGCAAGGACCATAACTCTTATTTATGATATACAGAGTAATTGCATGTTTACAATGTTCTTGTGAGGCGCATACCTTCCTTATTTTTGAAGGTTTTTAAATGAAACGTTGTACAGTGATAGAGGACATTAAGGAAAAATGCATAGTACAAGTTCCACACATATATTATCAGTATTTTAGGAGTAATTGGCCTTTGATCAATTGTTGTATAGTCCTTTTTGTACTTCTAGTGCATAACCTAAAGATGACTGTAGAAGTATTGTAGAGATGTACATGCCCTTTCACATTATGATAGAGAGCTTAAAGGAAAAGTGTCAAACACATATACCGTAACTGTTTCTCCAGGACTCACATAGTTATTGCCATTAAGTAAATGTCTTGTGGCGAGCCAATTTTCAATGAATACCACAGTAAATGCAGAGTATAACACTTGACCTTCACTTATTTTGTATAGTCATTTTCTTGTGTTTTGGTGGAGCATAACTTTGTTAATATTTAAGGGATTCAATTGTTATTTCATTTGATGATAGAGGGCTTCAATTGAAAGTACAGATTACAAGGACCATAACTCTCTCCTCAGGGTTTACAAAGATATCGCCCATTAGTATTTTCATGACGCTGAGCATAAGGCCCTTAAAATTGAGGTATTAAAATACAGTTTGTATAATGATAGAGGGTATTATGAATTAGTGCAGAGTATACGAATCTACCTCTTTTGTCAGTATTTTTGATGACCTGTGTGTTTTAATCCGTTTCTTGTATGTAGCATAAGTCTTAAAAGTGTTGAAGGTTAACTACTTATAATGTCAAGTACAATGGCCTTAAGTATCTTCAAAATTATTGTCATGTGTTATTTTTTATATTTGGTTAATAAATGCATAAGTATTGATGAGATTAAAATTAGTTCTATTTATGATATTACTTGCATAGTATTAAAGGGAATGTAACAAACGTAACAAACGTTCATATAATTATAAGGAACACGGTACACAATACAAATATAATAACTCGTCCTTTAGTATTTCAGAGATATTGTTCTTTGTTAATTATCTGTTTCTTAAAAACTAAATCAAACGTGCATGCTTCCCTATACCTTGCTTGTCTAGATCATACGTTTTGGTGAAAACAATACGGAAGGGCCATTGGGCACTTTCAATTTAATCCTGTGTAAGTGTATTTGCTTTAACCGTCAACTGGACGCGCATGGCGTCCTTTGCAAACAATACTTATTTTCATGATTTACATTCAACACGATTGGCAAACAATCTTCATTACAAGGACAACATATAGAAAAACACTTTATAAATACAAGTTCACGGAGGCAGACTTAATGCCATGTCTATCTTCATCTCTTACAATCTCGGGCGTCATGTTATTTTTCTCAGCTTTAGCTTTATACTTTTTTCGATGATGGCATTTCTACTTAATAAGAACGCATACCTCGTAATACATGAACTATATATAAGTCCATTCAGAGCAAAATTGTGAATTGCAGTGCAATGACTTATTAATGCTTTTTGTGCTTTTCTATTTTTAACATCGATCCTGACTTAACAGCAGACATGCCTGACTTAATTTAACGAAACCATTATACGGACACATTTAAATGTCTCATAATTAAATGGATGTTGTCATTCCGCTGATTTATTGTTTTTAACAAAGTCATTATATTCCTTAACAATAACACGTTACATTATAACAATTGGACCAAAAACTATTGAAAGTTTACGCAATTGCTTGAACTCGAAATAAAAATAAATTTAATCTTATTAACTGCTGCATGTGATATGTCATAGATCTAATGACCCGCGTTGTTAAAAAATTAATGTTATGCCAAATGCCTGTCCGCTATAAAATCAGTCACGATTTTGTGATCTCATTAGCGGGGTAGCGCCTGACCAGACTGCGCGAATGCACAGGCTGAGCTAGAGCTATGCTCGCCGCGTATGGATACAGATCCATTTTCGCATGGCGCGTTTCATATTGGATATACATATGGTAGACAAAGCCAGCAAACAATGCCTGGTCTTTCACAAACATTCTTCTCAAAGATTGTACTTGTTTTGATTTTTTTCTCTAGGATCTATACTTATCCTAAATGTAATGCATACAATATGTTTTCTATTTATTTTCTAACTACTCCTCACTGCCAACACGAAAACGCTTAATTACGTTATTAAAAAAGATACTTTGTTGTACCAATATGAAGTAAGCAACGATATCTCATTAATCATTCCAGTCTTACGTTGATTAAAAAACGTGGTATCATTAATCATTCCAGTCGTACGTTTTCGTTAACATATTGCAACACACGTGTTCTTGTTGACATACATAAAGGAAAGTTCAGAGATTTTGGGCGTAAAGTCGTCCAGTGACAAATTCATGTCGTACAATGATATAATATTTATATATATCCTGCCTCTCTCCAGACAGTGACCTTATCAAGCTCGCCCTCATTTGTTTTGTAAACCACTTCAGCTGATTCTTTCTATCTAAGCCCTGACCATATATTCTCTTTACAAATATGAACTAATATAAATGTGTATGTTCATTTGAGTATTCGATAAAATGCACCGAATGTTTAAATAACATGGCATCGAACATATGTGTAAGTGTATTTGTTTCTCTGCCTAAGAGTGATTCAAAATTACATAAAAGCACTTTAATGAATCAGTATATCCCTTTCGATTTATCGTTATTTGGTACAAATTAGCTTGCTTCATCAAGTGTTCTTGCTTTCAGTTGCCATCAATGTAAATGCCAGGATGGGAACGGGAATTAGTGTTACTGCTGCGTATAATACCGCAAAGTACTGTGACATTTTTAAAACATTTCATTATTGCATCGTTTTATCTCATTTAATTTTCGTGTACATGTATTGTAATACTTTAGTGATAGGCGTTGTATTTATGATGCAAAATTTATTATTAATTTCGGATGAAAGACACAATAGTAAATTAAAATTGTTTATGGTGTTCATCATCCAGTGGTTTTAACATTTGATATTGAAAAACATGATTGCCGTTGGTATTTAAAACCAAAACATCTGTGTTCATACACCACATAGTATTGTTTTCCGTGTTAAAGTTAAATTGTTAATTAAGAAACACGATGGTTTTCCATTTGTTTGTAAGACAAATGGACAAATAAAACTTGCCTCACTGGTAAAAGCATTGCACATGCTATGAAGATGTTTGTTTTGTTATTAATATTGCGAATGAATATGACACAAGTAGCTTTTAATAAAAGATACGAAGTCAGAATGGACGTAACATTTATACCAAAAAAATAGTACAGTTTATTATACTGTCAGTCTGTCAGTTTGTCTGTCCGTATACTCAGAAAAAGCGTTTCCCTACACTTCTCAACGTATACAATTCAAACATGCAGGCGTTGTTCCTTTGTTTCTCATCAAATTAAATTGTTGCATTTTTTTATCGTCCTACGTAAAAACAATAACGTACGATTTTGAAACACTATCATAATTACTATAGACGTTACGAGTAAAACATATATAAATAATAATAACTACAAAATCCAATATATTATATATTTGGAATGTATATACTTAATGTTCCAAAATCATTACCCTGATTGCATTACTGGCAACAGCCAGCGGTAAAAGCGTTTTTTAAAATCATTTTCTCTAAAGCCTTTAGGCCGAAAGGTTCAATATATGTAATGTAAACTTTTATTTTACAGGGTCCGATTTATTTTTGTTATAACGTTCGCAATATTCTTCTAAGCGGCGCATTGGGTATTCATCACTTGTGTGACACAGTCTAGTTGGAAAAGTATTCATGACTTTATGGTGTATATGAGAATAGCCCTTTACTCTATTAAGAGGGACTTACGTCGATTGTTCTTCAGTAATGTTTTGAATGTTGTTTATACCCCCATTACCATTGGTTATAGGGGCAATATAGGAGTCACTTTGTCGGTCTGTCGGTCGGTCGCTCTTTGTGTCTGTCCCGACATTTCATCCGATCTTTACCAAACTTGGTCACAAGTTGTATCTAGATGATGTCTACGTCAAGTTTAAATATGGGAAATGCTGACTTAAAAACTAGGTCACGGGGTCACTTAGTGCGTTTAAAACCGAAAGTTTGTCCGGACCATAACTATGTCATTTATCATTAGATTTTAAAATCATTTGGTACATTTGTTCACCATCATTGGACGGTGTGCCGCGCGAAAAAAGTACGTGTCGATATATCCAAAGACAAGGTCACACTTAGAGTTCAAAGGTCAAATGCTTGTCCGGGTCATAACTATATCATTCATTGTGATATTGTAAAATCATTTGGCACGTTTGTTCACCATCATTGGACGGTGTGTCGCACGAAAGAATTGCGTCGAAATCTCCAAGGTCAAGGTCACACTTTGAGATCAAAGGTCAAAAATGGCCATAAATGAGCTTGTCCGGGCCATAACTATGTCGTTCATTGTGAGATAATAAAATCATTTGGCACATGTGTTCACCATCATTGGACGGTGTGTCGCGTGAAAGAATTACGTCAATGTCTGCAACGTCAAGCTCACACTTTGAGTTCAAAGATCAAAAATGGCCATAGATGAGCTTGTCCGGGCTATAGCTATGTCGTTCATTGTTAGATTGAAAATCATTTGGCACATTTGTTCACCATCATTTGACGGTATGTCGCGCGAAAGAATTACGTCGATATCTGCAACGTCAAGGTCACACTTTAAGTTCAAAGGTAAAAAATGGCCATACATAATCTTGTCCGGGCCATAACTATGTCATTCATTGTGAGATTTTAAAATGATTCTGTACATTAATTTTATTCACAGTCATTGGACGGCGTGTCATACAAAAGAATTCAACAGTTCAAAGGTCAAAATGGCCATAAATGATAATGGCATAATAATTCTTAAAAATTGCCATAAATTAGCTTCTCTTGTTTTGTGAGACAGCATGCAAAATATGTTGTGTCAATGCAGCATGTGGGGGTATATGTGTGTGACAAAGCTCTAGTTTTAACAAGCGCCAAATAAAGTCGTAACGGTCAAGTAAAATAGGAAAATGGTGGAGATTGAATGTTTCCGATAACGTATAAATCTGATCAACTAAATTTGTGCATTGTATTCGACATAGATCGCAGTGAATTTATTAGATTCACCTTTGAAGTAGAAATTAACATATTTAAAAAAATTTGATCCTTTACCTCTTCAGGAAGAACACAATGCCGTTTTAGGAAACCAAACGTGCTGTACATCTTAGGAAATGATTGTTTTTAGGTAATCATCTTAGATGATCTTACATCATCTTAGACAATTATTGTCTTGTAAATACACGCACACGAATCGAACACAGGACCTCCCGATCTGAAGGTAGTTAACACAACACTGCGCCATAGTGCCCATAGAAAAAACTGCTATTGAAGCTGTTTTTTTTTGTATAATCAGTAACTTTAATTGCTTTCCAATGTTTACATTGAATGACGTCATAATGTTTTATATTTACACAAACAAGTAAAATGAAACATGTAAATGTTGGTGGTACATTTAATCTAACGAAAAATTAATCTGCATTCCAAATCTAGAAATATAAAATTGTAAATTTCAATAATTCACTATTCAGAAGAAGAAATTACTGCATATGGTTAAGAAGAACATAGATCGCGACAAATTACGAAAGTTATTTCTTATTCTAAGTTCATTTGTATATTCCTTAGGGAAATCATAGGGAAATCAGACACATATGGATTTACTGATGAAATGATTAACACGTTTTTCACATGTAAAACGATTAATTCAAATATTGATACATGCTTTTTTTACAGGCTAAACATGCACTTAAATTTGTATGTTTAAGTAATATCGCCATGCTCATTTGTTGAATGTTTATCTATCGGCATCCATGCTTGAAGAGACTAAGACTCCACAAATAACGAGTACGAAGCATCAGAGTCACAACAAGAAAGCCATTAATGCAAAACATCAATATATTGATTCAAATACAGAACATTTTGTATTGTATACAGTATAAATGGTAGAAGTGTAAGATACGGTGACGGACATGCTATCAATATTTCATTCAACAACACGAAATGTGTCCATCGTACGCTGATGCCACCGCTTAATGAAACTGGAAACATATAATTATGTAAATTTATTATTTAAAACAACTTAACAAAAGGCAATAACTCTTAAATAAGGAGAGAAGTTATAGTTCTTGCGCATTTCACATCCTCTTAATAAGATCTACTTACCTATGATGTTTCTATTGATACAGCCTTAAGTGTTCATGATATGCTTAAGTCCCACTACAGATGTTTCACCGGAAGCGAGGATAGATTTCCGTACGTACGTCTGTCCCAGATCTGGATCCGTTTAATTCTTACAAAAAACTGCAGACGAATTTGGTGGTTGTATGAACTACAACGTGAACATTATGCACTACATAACACGAAAAACAATATCTTTATAGTGTGATAACTCGATAAGAACATTCAACGTGCTAATTCTGTTTTTGTCCAATCGAAAACATAACAACCGATACTATGAATGCATGTAGTTAAATGTACATTTGGGTTATCGACTTCGAGTGTATGAAAATTTAAAGAAAACTAAAATGTAAGTCTACACTACTAGTGTTCGTCTAAAGGTGTATACCAAGTTCAAATCTGGGTTGCGTGTGTCTAAAAACTATCACCAGGAAAAATCTTAGGATAACCTTTTTTAAAAATATTATCGACGATAAAATCTTGATAAAACTTGTTCCAAAATGTTATCCTCGACAATATATAGTAAACGTTTGAATCTCGGTCAAGTGGGATAGAAAACTAAGTCACCGTGTCAAATTTGATTAAAAACAAAACAAAACAAACTTGTTTCATCTCTGGACAATTTATGTATTACTATTTTGTTTTAAACAAACTTGGTCATCATGATTATTTCAACAAAATAACACGTCCAAGTTTGATTCTGTGTCTAGTTGAGTCCAATTGTTGGTTTTTTTATGTATCAAAAATTAGAAAAACCATATTACCACTCTATAAGCTACATATAAGAGCCAATCATGATGCCACATGGTCAGAATGTTTATCTTGGTAATGTTAATGCTTTGTTTAAATCTGGATCACATACGGTAAAAAAAGGTTCCAGGTCGTGTATTCGACAATTGGTGTACTTTTAACCTCTGGTTAGCGCTCAAAGACCAATATGGAAATCTTGTAGTATCTAATATAACCACAATTATTACAATTAAACTGCAGATATTAAAGAGTCTATTTTAATCCCCAAGTATTTACATTACGGATAGGTGAATTAGTACTTATGTAACAAATGCAATGTTATGTATTCCATCAGATTGCCTGGTCCACCACTACGTTTATGAATACTTCGTCGATACTTTTGCGGACACTACTGTAAAATGTATCTTTTACAGCCCTTATATAGTTGATGTTACTGTATATTGGTCTAATGTTACGTTTATAATGTGGTTTGTTTCTTAAAATGGCATGTTTACGTTTTCTGTTTTGCGGTGTTTGTTGTCATGTGTTGTAACCAATAATTGCCAATTATCTTAAAGAAAAAGAGGCCATATTTATGTTAGTTTATTGCGTTTATATTTTATCCATGAATATAAAAATCGTCATTAGTTTGATGTTATTCTGTTAACCATGTAAGTCATGTATATACTTTACAAAATATAAAACCCCCTCACAAATTAACAACTTTATAGAGCATGTTTTTACATATGAAAAGTATTGAAGTAAATAACCTTCAACATAAAAGGCACACGTACATAATTTTAAGATACACATATAATAGTTATATGAATATAATTTGTAATGCAATAGACCTTCCTTTGTGAATTAGCATAAACAATAAATACATTTTTTCTGATATACGTTGTTCACAAATTACAAGTAGTACTTCATGATATTGTTTAACTTATTTCGGTTGGCATACACACACTATCTGCTTCAATTAATCGATACTTACACTTGAAAAAAAAACAGGCTGCGATAGTTATATAAAACAAGCACATTCTGCTGTTGCTGTTTTTATTCTTTTGAACAAAGATGAATTGCACAAAGCGACGCAGGAGCTTAAAGAACAATTCGCAAATTGTTCTGGCACTTTATTTCAACAAATCTTACAGTTATGAATGAATTTTATTATAGTCTTATCCTTGGTGTATAACCACACGTTTGGTGTCATTGGGTATGATTATCTAATGGACAATACCAAATATAAAATAAGTATGAAATAATTCACAAATAAAATGAGTTGCATGTATTCTATAGTTTAGTTGGTTCATCTGGTTATGTAACACTAAGAAAGTGGAACATTCAAATAATTAATTAATGGGCGAAAGGTCTCGTCCAAGGATTTTATTTCTTTGCAAACTATACCTTATTTTAAACGTTTCAAACATTGTCAAAACGAGACTTGATTTTATATTATAAGTTAGATGATAACCACTTGACTAATCAATTATTTTGTACAATTATATAATGCCATGTAATTTGGTATGTGTGTTGTTTATGAAATTAGTTCAAGTATGTTCATATTTTGTTCCGTTTAATTGCACTTGTTTTATGCAAAACATTTATAATGAACATATCCGCGTAGTAATAAGTATTTGTAATAAACCTTAATCAAATTATTTTAGCCGTTAAATCGACAGATTAATGAATACAAATAAAGACACACTATGTAATATGTCAAAATGCTGCATAGCTTTTGATTTGCTTCAATACACAAAGCTAGTCAATTTTAATAATGATAACGTTTTGTGTGAATGTGACAATAGTAAAATGTGTGATTCAAATTGTGTTTTGTTTGAACATTATTTAGATGATCGGTGATCTTTTCTGTATAATTTGTCTCGTTCGCGTGTAAGCACGCACACTTTACTATACACTTTTCTCAAATTGTCAGTAGCTATTTTAATAAAATTATAACACGGAAGGAGGTTAAATTACGTTTCACCGATCGTTTTAGCAATAAATTTCAACAAATCTTACATTTATGGTTTGTTTAATTTAATCTGTTCATGGGTGTATTACCTTACGTTTGGTATCGGTGGGTATGACTATCTAATGTACAAGACCAAATAAAAAATTAATATGAATTAATTTACAAATACAATTATTTGTTGACAATTGTATCTTTATGTTCTATATATCAAATAATGTATGTTTTTCCCTGATTTTATTTGACTTTTAACCGTTTGCTTGAGTTTAGTTATATTTTTTGTGTTAATTTCTTACAGCGACTTCATTTACCTCCAGTGTATAAAAGCAGACAGTTTCATAAATAGCAAGTAAGAGTTAAGAACAATCTACGTAATATGGGAATGATTAGAGCAGAATAAAGAACAATTTGTAACCGTACAAATACACCGACCTTCATATTGGACTAATATGCACTAAGGTAAGTTGTATGTAAAAGCCTAATCTTACTCTTTCATTTTCCTTATTTGCCAAATCAGACCATAACATCAAATAAGCAGTTTTGTTTATTTGTTTTTAGATGAACGGTAATCTTTCCGGTGAAATTTGTCTCGTTTGCGTGTAAGCACGCACACTTTACTATACACTTTCCACAAATTGTCAGTAGCTATTTTAATAAAATAATGCTTCGCCCATGTTGCATGTAGAATAACCCAAACTCTTTTTTTCTAAAGAAAGTCACAAGATGTATTAAAAAAACTAGTATTTTTCATATGATAGGGGCATTGCTATTGTTGATATTTAATGAATACATTTTCAAAATATCAGACAGTGCATGTCCATTAGCTTGTATTTCAGACTCTTATTTAAACTCAACTTCGCTAAATGAACGCTGAATTAAATCCAGATACACATATTCCGTGACATTTGATCCCATACAGTTATCAGATACTATAAAATGGTTCGTGACCAGAGAAGCTTTTGACTTAAAGTATTATAAATCTGGTCAACTAACCTGTCATATACTAAGCGATCGACACTTAAAATACACGTTTAGCGTCACTCAGTTCGGGACGTCTAATGTGTAGTATTATTTAAATGTGTCTGACTCGTGTTATTATTGAAGTGTTGCAGACATGCGCAGGTTCTTTGATACTAAGATAGTCCTAAGTGTATTTTCAGGGCCTCTTTTCAGTAAAAAATGCTTTCAGAAGAGAAACAACGTATTAAATACCCTGACACAAAACATATACTAAATTATAATGCGAACATTTTGTTTTGCTTTTTTTAAAATTATTTTCTCTCCCTATCGCAGGCAAACATACTAAGATGCGTTTGGCAATATTTGAGATTCAAGTATACGGTTGATTACCATCCGTATTTAAATGGCTATGACTACTAGACACGCGACTATAGGCTCGAACGAAGCGACCTATATATGATTTATNACGCACACTTTACTATACACTTTCCACAAATTGTCAGTAGCTATTTTAATAAAATAAAGCTTCGCCCATGTTGCATGTAGAATAACCCACACTTTTTTTTCTAAAGAAAGTCACAAGATGTATTAAAAAAACTAGTATTTTTTATACGATAGGGGCATTGCTATTGTTGATATTTAATGAATACATTTTCAAAATATCAGACAGTGCATGTCCATTAGCTTGTATTTCAGAGGCATATTTAAACTCAACCTCGCTAAATGAACCCTGGATTAAATCCAGATACACATATTCCGTGACATTTGATCCCATACAGTTATCAGATACTATAAAATGGTTCGTGACCAGAGAAGCTTTTGACTTAAAGTATTATAAATCTGGTCAACTAACCTGTCATATACTAAACGATCGACACTTAAAATACACGTTTAGCGTCACTCAGTTCGGGACGTCTAATGTGTAGTATTATTTAAATGTTTCTGACTCGTGTTATTATTGAAGTGTTGCAGACATGCGCAGGTTCTTTGATACTAAGATAATCCTAAATTTATTTTCAGGGCCTCTTTTCAGTAAAAAATGCTTTCAGACGAGATCCAACGTATTAAATACCCTGAAACAAAAGATATACTAAATTATAATGCGAACATTCTGTTTTGCTTTTTTAAAAATTATTTTCTCACCCTTTCGCCGGCAAACATACTAAGATGCGTTCGGCAATATTTGAGATATAAGTATACGGTTGATTACCATCCGTATTTAAATGGCTATGACTACTAGACACGTGACTATAGGCTCGAACAAAGCGACCTATATATGATTTATATTGTGTCTGTAATGTGTCTAGAATAGTTCAGACCAGTCCGGTTCTTCTTACGGAATACATACCGGTATTTTGGGCAATTGTAGGGCATTACTGTCAGAACAAAGATCGAACGCTTTCAATAAAACACAGTACTGAAACCTCTGGTTGATTTCTTATCTCTCTCAATGGCGACGCTCCTACCAAACCAGATTCAATATCACCCTTGTCATATATTGAACGTTAGCAAGACAAGACAAGACAAGACAAATATTTATTCAGACTTGCACAGTGTACATCGTCTAGACACTAGATATTTCAATTTTTTNAATTTTTTTTTTTTTTTTTTTTTTTTTACAAGACAAATATTTATTCAGACTTTCACAGTTAGCCAAATCATTATCTCCTGACGAAACGCTGTTTGGCTGACATTACATTTGGTTACCGAGTATACATTTTGCCGCTAAAAAAGCTTAGCTGTAAAAGCAAACATTCTCAAGATAGTTAGAGAGACCGAAGAATGAGTATGGCTTTCGGTTCGAAAAGCACACGTTAATGTCACATTTATGTCTATATGGAGAGCATGGAGAAGCCAGTCATGACATTCATTTTTATGGAGACGTCGGAAAACTTGTAGTTAAAGACAGCTCAAAAAGATATATAAACAACGAAGATGACAAAGGTAGTGTACATTCATATTTATTGTTAACAGTGAAATAGTCTAAACATCATTGATATTATATAGATCTATAAATATTATAAAATACGGATATATGCAGTTTAAGTTATAAACAATATATGAGAAAATGTTTGCTTAGAACTAATTTGACGATTCATTAACTGAAACACTTTTTACTTTCAGCATAACATGTTTAAGAAATATACTAAACACTAGGCGAATAAATGATACGTTTTATTCGAATTGAGACATTATTCGCCAGATCCCGAATATTACCAATAAAAAGTAGCTGAATATTCGCAAAGGCATCGAACTTGTTTTGCTATTGATCCCACCAGAAGATTGCGAAAACTTGTGTACAGGTTCAACTACTATAAATATACGTTTTTTTCTGTGTATGCGTTTGTTTGAATCACGACCATATTCTGCTCTTTAAATTTGACAAACAACCTCAGTACTTTAGTTGAACAAAATGTACTAAAGTTAACATCTTATTAACACTTGTATTATTTATGTCTTCTCACCATACTCTAAAAAAGAATTGCAATAAAGCACGATGGTTATTGAAGACAGTATGGCAGACGGTTATGGCGCCCAATTTAAACAAATTTTTCAAGTTGTTTGTTCTTTATGACTCTGTCGCCGTTGTTTTATGACAACGTATTTACTCTTCAACACAGTTATACCAGATATTCGGTCGCGTAAAGTTGTCCATAAACCAAGTTATGTATTTCTTAGTTGTTATTCATTTTATAAGTCAACGGAGATAATCAACGAAGGAAATAAAAGATACAGTAATACAAACTTAATTTGGTTATGTTTTGACGTTTATTAGTTTTCCATAGGAGCAATATAATACATGTAGAGTTTTTATTCATGAACGTTAACTAGATTTAGTTACATGTAGTATTATGAAGTACTCATATTTTTCATGGAATGAAGACATCAGAATTTTAAAAGCAACATGCATTTAGTATAGTCTTTTTCAATCTGTCATACTATGATCCCCTGGGGATTATTAATACTGCACCTAGATTAAACAATATACATATAAGATCGTTATTTATCTTAAATATACATGAACAAACGCAGAAATATGACATAATTACGTAAACGCGTGTTGGTAAACAAATATGCAATAGACTGAGATACTGGCACCGTACTTACAACAGGGATTTACTTTGCAATAAAACGAAATTGTGTATCCATGCATTCAACATAAGGAACAGCATGAATACTATCATTACTATCGTTACATTCAAGGCTAAACGAATAGAATCATACAAAAACAACAACATGCTACTGTTATATTAAACGTATTTTAATGCCACACATATATCAATAAACGAAGAGAAAATACAATAAAGCAAGTTTCAATTGACAGTGAAACGTGGGCCATAAGTAGTGATAGATACACTTTAAAAGTTCAATAAAAGACACAAAAAATAATACTTGTAAATACAAATGGATTTGACAATCTATAATATAGTTTATGTTATTGACAATAAAACCCAACACAAACGCTTCTATAATTTGGAGAATTGGCATTGCTGATAACATTTTAGGAAAAATTTTACTCTTGTGTCGATAGATATTTCATTCAAAATGATATGCTTAAAATAAAGGTTGTTTACTTGAAGCTTATATCTTATTTTTGTTGATATATAAATAAATTATCACATGAACGTAACTTACGAGAAAACAAATTCATCAAACGTAGAATGCGGGCAATGAAAACGTAAACAAGGACAGCGAATTATTTACATGTAACGCATAATATGTGAAGAAACGACAACATGTTGTTATCGTGTATCGGTGGCTCAAACTTGTCAGCATTAAAATGATACGCTTTATTATTTAATATATAACATCGAGTGGTTGCGGATATCAATTTCCCGTCGTCTTATTTATTCTGTAAAAACACTAGATATGAAATAACACTCTGGCCATCTATAGAAAACAACGTTGTTGACAATGTTATCTTCGAGTTCTTCGTTGTTCCGTTATCGTGTTGTTTTCTTCTCTTGTCTGCTGCTACCTATTTTTTATCCTCTGTTTTAACTCATTTATTGTCGTTTCTTTATACGCTTTTATTACAATATGGAAATATTTGTTATCAACTTAAAAAAAAGAATAAATAAAACATGAACATAACATAAATTGTCCATATTTTAATAAATGCGAATGCCACAACTGTACAAAGGACAAAGAACAGAAGATTATTGATTTATTACTATACTGTAGAAAAGTTAGACTGAGTGTTATTTTTTATCATGTTGTTATTATAGGGAGAACAAATAGCGGAAGTGCATTTGTCTTGGGTTTGTCTTGGTTGTGTATACGTTCGGAAAGGAAATATAATTGATTGACTTAAATTTGACGGCGTGAATATGTCCGAGGGGGCATATGTCCGACATTCATCACTGAAATAATGCGAATAATCGTGACTTGTGATAATCTGCATTAAAAAGGTTTACATGAGAGCTTTAATCTATTGAGCACAATTTGGATAATCTGACATGAGAGCTCTCGGTTTTGACAGAGTATCGCAATTGTAATGATAGAGAATATGTGGTTTGACAACCTGCCCATTTAACATTCCATTAAATTCGGCAGAATAAGGCTTTTTAAAAACAAAAACACTTAAGTGTTTTATTCAAATATAGCGTGCATTAGGGTTATCTTTAAAGTACAATTTTATACATTTTTGTCTATTTTTCGTCAGACGTTTTCGTTTTAGATTGTATTGAAATAACGATTCTTTGAATATATTTGTAAAATAAAGCTTTAAACCATAACTGTACCCTTCGTAAAGTTCTAGCCATGAATGAAAAACGATTTGATTGTCGATAAATTCGTATTAATGGTACACATTTAATAAATTATATCTAGCAATTTACATAATAAGTAATTCCTCATTCAATTCCATTCAATCGGAAATGCACACAACGTCTCGAGAGATGATGTTGATGGAGTTTCGGATAGGAACTTTATTCCCGTTTATATGTTTTATATAAGTAGTTGATTTACAGAATGACGTTTATCAAACGTGTCATTACGATTATGTTTTTATTCGACATAAATGCACGCTCTTTACAAAATGCCTAATCATTATTTTATATTGAACCGAAAATGTGGTACATTTTACATACATTTGCCACTGTTTCTAATTTTGAGAATGTGTGTGTTAAATTACAATCACTGAGGTGCAGAAGCCAGAATCCAGGCTGCCTGTGAGCGAATTTGGTATGACTTCTCTAATGTTGGCGTCCTTAAACAATCATTAATCGTATAGTTAATGCTACAACCGTATTGCTAGTGTTTCTTCATATCGTCTGATTCTCAGTTGTTTAAGAGAGTGTAGGCCTTAGATTATTTTTTTTGTAAGTGACCCATGTTTAATGACGTGTAAGTCTTATGATTCAAGTAAAAACATTAAGTAACTCATGTTCTGTATAAGGCATAGGTCACTTACATTAAGTTTTAAGTCTCATGTGCATATTTGATTCAACATTGATATACAGGAAACACTAAACGGTACTAGCGTTCTATGTTCTCGTATCATACTATTAGCCGTACTTATTCTTTCATGAAATTAAATAATCTGCAGGAATAATACATTTCTCTAAATTCGAAAAAAATAAAAACAGTGTTCACGTGACATAAAGTACTTCTTGCTAGATTGTTATTTGAATAATTACAGCCGGACACGCTTTTGTTACAAATGGAACATTTGAGGATTTGTACAAGTCTAGTGTATGAAGTAAAATATCATTCAAGAGTGAGCCTCCCACGCCATATGACGTGATAAAACCAATACAAGTGTTCAGACAACCTTATTTACACAATATTCTATATGTATCGGTGTTCTTTCCGTGGAGCTTCCTTATAATTATTGTTTATATTTAATATTAATCCGATTTCGCACAAAACAACAACACAATTTTGCCTTTTCTTGATATTTTCCTCAATCTATCTATTTTCGTTAGAAGACCTAAACTTCGAGAACACATTCGGGTTAGTTTTTATTAAACATTATCGGTTAATGAACGCGTTAGGTCCTTCTGTTATCAAAACGTCTATAGCTTTGTGCGCGAAAGTAATTTGGCACAAAAAAGTCATGTATTGTTTAGGATGTAAAATTTTCGCAAAACTGTCTTAACTAAGGGCAAGTCAATGTTCCTGTTTTTAAAAATGATTTTAATTCTTATAAATATTCTTTTAAAGGCACAGATTGGTACGTTTATTTGTAACAAATACTACACAATGAATATAAAAACTTTCCTCGTGGCTTATACAATATACAAGAACGCTGAAACCTTTTACTAGTAAGGCATGTTTGAATATAAGCCAATTGTATGCATGAGCTGGTTTTCTCCAGAACGTTAGATTATTAAGTCATATAAGATACACTGTTATGAATGTGCAATTACGTATATATTACTGTTGCTTAAAACATGGATATTTCGTATAAATCAAGCAATTTATCGAAACGTGTAATTATGTCAATAAGTCAGGAGGACTGCAGAAGAATAGAATTATCATCTGCGTTGAGAATCAATGTAAGCAATTATTTTTGTTCTCCTCAGATACATCAAGCTACATGTGCAATAAGCCGAACTAATTGTCACGTACATGAGAATTGTCACAGGATGTCCTGCAGCAGCAACATATCAATTACATTGTCATTTACCCGTCGGGTCAAGCGTATTAATTCGTGTCCATTCTTGCTGTTCATAATCTTTCAGAATGTCTAGGGTGAGCTAACGCATAAAGTAAGATCCGTATGGAAACTAACGGACAATTTTAGGAAATTCAATTAACTTAAATAAAATATATACGCTTTAAAATGAATGTCTTTTAAATTATAAATTGATGTTTACTGTTTATGTCTTCATTATTTTACCGTAATAAAAACTGCATTTGTATTACCTTTTTATATACTGTCACCTTAATTGAATTTAATGAACATTGTCTCGTGGAGGCTGGTCAATGCCTGCCATGGCACCGCATAAAGAACGTAATTTAAACCAATCTTTAAACACGGAACCTTGCATAAGATGAAAAACGTAGTTTTAAGAAAAAAGCAATAGAGAGGTGAAACATAATCAGATTGATGTTAGAATTTATCAAAAAGATACTTGCCAAGTTTCAATTTAACATAACAACGACAACAACAACGCCCTTTAATGTACGTTATGTTAATGTAAATAGACATTTGAGAATACCTTTTGAAATGGTTGAGTGAATGTAAAAAGGACTATGTTGGAATTAGTGTTCACAGTTGATTGCAAGATAAAAGTTTATATTTTAAGCAGTTTTGGAGGTTTAGGATATTTTGATTATTGGTTATCTCTATCAATATGAACTTCTGATAGTAGGAATCGATTTAAAAGATATGGCTCACATTTTATGTAAATATATAGTTAATGCAATATTATTGTTACAGCATCTTTTACTATACGTATACTGTATACTTAAGCTGGAAGAATATGTACACATAGCAAAGTCCATGTGTAAACAAGTAAAATATAAATTGATACGTAACAATGCAAATTGTTAGAGGTCAATATCGTTGTAGAAAATAACTTTGCATGTGTTGGATATTTTGAGTATTGCTGTTTAAGTTCATATAACTTTTCATGCAGACATTGTCTTCGTCCTTATCTTCCTAAAATCATTCATGTATATTTAATGCGTTGTCAAAGAAACTGGGACATGTCTAAACAATGATGGGTGTTATGGCGAAATTCAATCATTTTGCAAGAAGGTTAACTAGAACATTTACATAGATATTGAATTATTCAAGCATATATCTGGAGAAAATAATCTAGAAATGATTGAAAAAAAACAAATATGATGGCAAATTGCGTGTTTACAGACAAAGCTTCCATTTGTTTCCTTCGTTTAATTGACAGAAGATGGGAATTTAGCCACTCATGAGTTATGCTATTCTCTTTTTGAAGCGATATGCAAAATGATTTAAATCGTGGTTTTAATCATGAATTCAGATTTAATCGGATTTATTAGATCTTAAAATAAATCCCGTCAAAAGTGTAAATGGTAGAATGTTTTTAAAACAAAAAGTTTCAAAACAAAACCTTGATTAAGACAAACAACTGTGTTGAGTTGTTAATTGTATTGTATCGTAGCAAAGCGAACACTCTGATGTATTCATATGTCCACATTGTGATAATCGCAGTCGATTTATTAAATAAACTCGATTTTCAATTGAGTGGTTTTTACATCATTTGGGTAAACTTACGGCTATCATGGAAAGTGCAGTCAAATAATCATGAAAGATACCGCAACCATAGTCGTATCGTATTGTAACAAAACACACTGTGTCTTGGTAAATATATGGTAACGTATCAATTCGTTCAATAACGTACTTATTCGTGTGACCCTCCCCATTGTGTCGCTCTTGTCGAATCAAGACACAATCTTGCAATGATTAGAAACATTCTCCTCGGACCGTATGTCATGGTATCTGGACTGGAGATCAGACTGTGCCCGATCGAACATGCAACACATGTAATTGTTAACGCGAGAACATAATGCGAACGAACTCAAGGCAGCGAATCATAACGAACGGGCACGCATCACATCGTATCTAAGCCTAGTTTCGTGTAGCCAATCGTAGCTCTCGTGTCGGATCGTGCGACATTGTTAACTAAGCATAATATGTATATTCACTTCTAAATATGCATGTAAGGTGATGTTTTCGTGAATAATAATCCACTAAAAGAAGATCAAATCAAGCTTGCATACAGCTTTCTGTTTCCAACGCTTTATTAAAAATCATGTTTGCCTGGATTGCATACGGAAAGAATGCATGAACAATGGTCGAATATGTGTGCGTTTCGTTGTGCTTGCAATAGTCAGTGAGAACTTGTATGGCCTGTAAGTTCGTTATTCATAATACAATAAAACAATCACGTATAACAAGGATTAAGCCTAATTAGACGACGTGTTGCGAGTATCAACCGTCTCACTACTTCAAAAGTCAAGGGCACACTCAACAGATCATCGGTTACGTTTGTGTTAAGTCTAGCTTATCCGAAGTGCAAGTGCCATTCATAAAGCTTTTGCAATATAATTAACATCGAGGTGGAGACGGCGTGTTGCGTGTAAAAACCGTTTCCATAGCTACAAGGTCAATGTTACATTTAAAGGTCAACGATTGTAGTAGGATATCATATAACTTGTCCGGAAAGTAACATCATCATTCATCATGCAGTTTAAATAAAACTTGCCATTACTGTTTATTATCTACGGACGCTTTGTCGTGGGTATGACTCTTTTCCCAATTTAAAATGTCCATGTCTGATGAGAAGTAAAAGGCTACACCAACCTGTAATGTCAATATTTACAACGTGATTTTAATAACATATTGTACAATATTTTCATCATTGCACAGTGAAGAATTTCCGACTAATGACCTTTATTGTAAGATCAGGTTCACGTTTAAATAATATATTGCTCATGTGCGCATTTTTTTTGCCAGACTGCAAGTGTATGTATTCATCATGCAATTTTAAAATCAATCACTTCAAAGGATCACGATGTATAGATTATTTTCGCCTGAATAATCTTTTTCCCTAGTTTAAAGGTTGAAGATTAAAAGTTCAATCAGGGCTTACTACAGCTTGTTCTGACAGTCACGTCGTGATGTATCATGCAATTAAAAAATAATTTAACGCAATAATTCACCATCTGGAAACAGCGTGTCTCGCGCAAGTCATTTTCCTATTGCTGAAAGGTCGATGTTACACGTCGAAGTCGAAGGTCAAACATGGGTACGTTATAAATTGTTTAATAGTAACATGCATTCTCTAAAACGGGTCCGACAAATTGCGCCAGGCGATATTGTATATATTAAATCCGAAAGGTCTAAAACCGAATGAACGTCACTTTGAACTATTAGTGTATCGTATACTAATTATATATGGATTTAGTGTAAACATGTAATTAAAAAATGTCAATGAGTGAGACTATGTCGACATTATCGTTTGATACTAGTATTTCCTGATTTTTATTGATCCGTTCTTTAAAGTGATTGTCATGTGTGCATTGCTTAAATTTTATATTCCTCAAAGATGCCTTAAACGTTATCGGTCTAAATAATCGTGTTGCCATGGATATTTAATGCAAAAATACTTGTAAGAAATGTTGATGTTCAGTTTAGTATTTAATGATTTCTTCAAGAACGGTCCTTAAGGTATTTTGGCTTAAATAATGTATTAACCAAATGACGCTTCTAGGCGATAAGTTGCCAATAAAACACACCGAACCATTATCTTTTGACTGAGACCGGGATTATTGCACCATTTTACCATTACTTTGTCTGCCTCTCTTATGAGGATATGCACATATGCAAATATACACATACATTTACAAATAATTGGACAGCTGTTTGCCCGAACAGTTTGCAAATGAATGTATACAATGTCCTTGATATTTGAAATAGTTTACAGTTGAGTAATTTTAAACGTTTTACTGCGGTTCAATTTATTAATATTTTATTACAAATGCTCTCTATGTTAAAAAATGGGTGTCCCCTGAAGTCCAGAGGTTAATCATGTTGATGGTGCAGCTTGCATAATAACAATAAGTATTGGCAGTAGGCTCTACATGTTATCGACAAGCATCTAATTTACCCTGACGTTGTCCGTGGAGATTCATAATTCTTATATTACAGACGTGGTAATCACGTGACAAACAAGATGGCGACGTCCATGCCGAGACATGTATTTTTGCCGTTTTCTGCCCTTTATTACTTGTATTAATTGTTTAAATACCGCTCATTTTCCAGCCATATCTGCAAAAACGTACTAAGCGTTTATTTCATATAAACATTCGCTTTATATCTCGACTTTACTCGCTGCAAATTTTCTTAGTGGAGTTGTCATAAGCTTATCCGCTAAGAAATTTTGCAGTGAGTTAATTCGAGATATAGAGCGAATATTAATACAAAATAAACGCTTATGACATTCTTATATAGTTAATATATACAAGTAGCGGTAAGTACGATCTCATGTCCTGATAATTTCACCAATGTAAGTAATTCGTTTGGAAGAAGGATTTAATAACTTAATAACGTGAACACATTCATCGAAGATCTTTTACATGATGAACCGCGGTGAATGTAATGCATGATGCAGTTGATTTGATCATCATTATACCCCTTATATATTTCGCTACCAATACGTTTCTGATTCTCTGAAATGTTTGGCTAGCGCAACCAATTGAACGACGGAATGAACCATATTAGTCGTTCTTCTAATTATATTGCTCGAATTACTTTTACAGAGAAGCGTTAGCATTTGAAAACAATTCGTTATACCATAATATGAAGGATTCACACATATTGTTATTTATTCATATTACGGATTTACAAAAAATCTTGATCCATATGCTAACCCGTTGTATACAACCATTACTTAAATGTTAATCAGTCATTTATTGTATAGTCATTACAATTTCTATTTTCTTCGTTTTACATAACCATTGTATTGAAACATTTGTAAGCTTATGGTAATATATAAATGAATCTAGTGGTTTTTTCAAATTACACTTTTTATTCAGACAAAAACTATATGAGGAGTATGTACACATATTTATGACCAGTCACTTCAGGCTTATCGTAGTTATGTAACAATAATGAGTGATTCAAGTTTATCTCGGTGCATTTTATCGCAACTGGGTTGCCGTTTTCATGTATATTTCTCCAAAGATTATCTCCTCCAGTTCGCGTTCGTTCAATATCTTAAATGTTGAAAAAATAAATCTGGGCCAAGTGTGATGCTTAAAGAGCCCAAAATGCTTTTAACTGACCATTCCCATGCCGTGACACCAGTTGTATTCTGTTAAAAGGTTTGTGAATTTGTGTGGCATGCACATTTCACTCTTGTGTGCCATAATGTTCGATTATTTGTTTGTATTAAAAAGCTATAATTAGGTTTCGCTCCTGTTTGTGCAGATAACGTTCGCTTTGATTATAATGCATGAAAAGCTCAACATACTGTGTTGGCATTTACGGAAATATACATAAACTATACAGGTTGGCGTTTAATCTTCGATACAATATTGAACTATTTGCTACGTCCTGGTTCGAGGGATCTGGTTTCTGCCAATGGTCCACACATTTGAAAATAACTATCCGCTTCAAAACTCAATATGATTTTGTCGGCATGTCAATTCACATGGGTTGCCAAACGTAGAAAGGTTGTCCATTGCCCCGCTGTGATATATAATCCCCCGCGATATGAACCCACGGCGTCAATGTATTTGTTTCTAGGCAGTAGCATTTTCCCCTACAAGTAGACAAAGCCGAGCGCATTGTCACATATATTAAGTATTCTATCAAGATGTTATGCAGCAGCATCGTCTGAATATTATAACCCTCCTTCACATTGGGTAAATCCCCACGCTTTAAATGTTTCTTTAACAATGTTTTGGAATTTCTTGGGAATACGCTGAAAGCTCCAATATTGAAAAGTAAGGATAAAAATATGTACTTTTATTTGCATATGATTAAATCTGCCTGTTTCATCTATAGTGTTTTTGTTACAAGAAACACTTTTACGAATATATATAAATATGATTCATATGTTAAGATGTTTTCTATTTAATATACAGAAATCATTATTTTGATTTCGCAAACAGATGATAAAGTACCCTGAATACAACTACAGTTTTTTATAATCAGCTTTTCAATTAAAGCACTGGTCGCTTGTTAACAAAACACAGCAAACCAATTATCCATTCAAATTCCTTGTGTAAGCTATTGTAGAAGCTGGAAAATCACATTTAATAACGAATGTATAAATTAGGAACCGAAGGATAATGAAACTCCAGAAACTGAACCAGTGTCTGTTTTTCTTTTATTCCAGGTAAGTGCCTAATTGTCAACACAATGAGGGATCATACATACACAAACGCCTTGACGCGGTCAATTCAAAGCAATGTAGGTGCGGGGGGAAGGAGGGGAGGCGTAAACCGCTTTAAAGTATCATCTGTTAAAAAACCGGAACACACATAACACAGGATTGGTTGAATAACCAAATGCGATCCGTTTTTAAAGTCCAAGCCAGCAAATTTGCATAGATATTTGATGATTTACGCTTCCATTTTGAAAATGAACTCCAGTTACGATTGTAAGAAAGATAACTTAACAAAGTGCTAGAAGGTCACTTATTTTTCGTGTTGGCAAAATGTGGATATACAGGCCGAATACAAAAAATGTCAGAATCAATGAATAATATGAGTTTAAACTAGTAAAAGTACATTTATGGTTATGACGTCATTATTTAAAATTACACATATTTTTCTTTAAATTTGGTAATTATGTACTTACATGTAACCAGATGTAAATGCATATGAAAACTATGCCATTAAAGGATGCCATAAAAGAAGAGTTGCACCCATAATTATAACAGATTTTATGTGGGTGTTGGAAATGTAATACATGCATCTGTCGCTTAATGGTTAGATTCCAACACAGAAAACAACCTAAGATCATTCCAAATATATAGGAACAAGGGCATTCCAGAAACGATATGACGAGAACAATAATTTTCCACAATTCAACTATTTAAGGAAAAGGACCAAATACAAGACAATTCATATATAACGACATTCAACATAAAAGCTTGATTGATACCGGGGTCATCGTCTTTTGTAACGTTTAATACAATAATTGGGAACTAAAACATGTTGCTGGCTAGCCTTACCTCATACTAATCGTATGCTGTCTTAAAAGTATAGGAATAAAGCATGACTAAAGCTAGGCCACCACATTTGAAAGGTCACAGAAAAGCAATATAGGCTTTACACGATTCAAAGGCAAGCCGAACTTCACACTAAGAAAAGCAATTAACGCTTTAAAGTAAACCTTCACAATTTACAACATAAAATTTTTTCACAACATGATCAAAGTCAACAAAATGATTAATTGTGGTGTCTTTCCTTTAGACGGCAAAAACCTACTGAGGGCTTAAACCGGTGGACGGCTATCCTGATCTCACACTTAGTCCAGAATAAATCGCATAACATACACATGTGAATGACAATAAACCCCATAGCATTGTTATTCAAATTAAAAAGCAATACAATAAAGTAAAGTTTTATTTAATTATTAGTTTGTTATTCAATGCTTAGTATACACCAGAGTAACATAATAACCACTTAATGAGGCAGGATGAAATGTAAAGTTAAACAATCAGCTAAATCTTAATATGATTTCACAACCAAGCATTATATAGTACAAAAAAACACAATGTATCGGTTCTTCCATTTAATCGAACCAATCAATGAACACACGACGTTTTATTTCTTAATTGTAACTTGAACTTCATATTCCATCAGAGTTAGATAATCATCGTGCAGTTAACTCGATGTTGCATTATTAATTTAAATGCCCTAGCGTGTGATTGTTTCCGCATATCAATTCCGTGAAAGTGCGTGTTTTCATAAGCACATCTTTTCATTAGTAATTTAGCGATGATTAATATTCTGTAAATAAAGTACTGGAATTGAAAAATGAACGTATTTAAGTACATGTCATTCACAACTTTATTTATCATTATTTACATTGCATATTTACATTATCACTTTGACGCCCTACTATTTTCAATTTAGTTGATCGAACTTCCCTATCTAAATGAAAGCAATGAAGATGGTTTTTACAATCGATCTGAATTAAGACAATTATAGACAGTATATAGAGTGTTTCATGAGTGTTTAATATAACACACCATTCTGATCGGCATACGAGTACAGACAAGAACAACTATCATTCATTTTAGTAATTGTTTCACAAAATTGTGACCTTATTACTATATTTGGGTGTAAAAAGACACGCACGGTATCACAAATTTAAGAAGTTATGATCGTAATTTTGCACAAAACGTGTGGTTAAACATTTAAGACGTGTAATGATGAATGACAGAAGTGAAGGCTTGAGCAATTATTCATGTTCAAAGCAAAGTTGCAAGAAGTTACTTGATAATATGAGGTTCGAATGACGTTTAATTTCCAAATGAGCTCTTTTTATATTTAAATGGCATTTTCACTGGCAGGCATCAATAAAGCTATTTTTAAACTATTTGTGTAAGCAATCGTCGTGACGCATATTTGGAGTTTCTGTGCAAATTGAAAATGTTTCTAATGAAGTAGCAGTTTCTACTACCTGCAACACGATTTAAAATGTGCATCATCGACGTTTATATCGTTACCTCTTTAGAGGCTCAATTGTTATGCCACACAAAAGGTTTATATTAAAAATACTTAGGCCACGATCTAATGTTATTCTATAGATAAAATGCCAAAAATAAAGGACATTTTAGTATTTGAGTACCTTATTATGATGGTTTTTAAGTTATTGTTATAGTTGATGGTGGATTTTTTTTATTTGACAATTAAATAATTGTCTTTAATTTTTGTTATTAAGATATGACTGAAGGACCTGTCAGTTGGTTTCAGTTTAAAGTATACATGTTATATCCAGCAGTAACTGTTTAGATTTGAGAAGATTGAACTACTTCAAATGAATACATTAATATACCTTCAATGATTTGTTTTTACAAGAAAACAGTTTATACGTGTTCCTTAATTGACATTATGTGTATAATTAGTAAATAATTAGTGTATGGACCATTCCTGCCATATAGTAACACATTAACGTTCGTTTACAATCACACACAAAAATGATCATATTAATATTTTGGATTTATATATGTGTATATATGTATATTTGATTCGATGTGCTTATGTAAGCAACATTTATTCTCTTAAGCCTACCATCCAATGTTCGTGTAAAACGTTTCAAAGTTATTCACTATACTCAGTATATTCATTTAATCAAGCAATCAGTTATTGACGTCATATGTTCATGTTATGACAAATGTAAATTGTTTCGGTCATCATGGAATGGAAGAGTGATTTGTTTCAAAAATATTTACAATATAATATAGTTATTTCTTGAGTCTGTTTGTTTTCGGCGAAACTAATTAGATGACCTTGTCATAATGTGGTTGCTTACAGGAATATGAGCGCAGTTCTGGTGTTGATGACTCCAGTTAGACTTGTTTGGTACTTTGGAATAAGATATGAGCTACAAAGCGTGTGATGAATAAGCAACTTCGTTTAGAACGCTTATTTTGATGTCGCATTTTTAAAGCATTACTCAAAACATATACTATGATTGATCGAATTTTAACGACCAAACTAAGAACAACAAAAACACAACATGTCCTCATTTTTCAGTATGACTGACATGTTTGCTGATTCGTATAATTCAGTTATATTGGTTAAATAAGCTACATGATTAAATGAGACATGCCTGAATTTTTGTCCTTATTACATTACAGAGATGATATAAATTAAGTCAATACACAATATTTAGTCATAGTGCATTCTATTTTGATTCACAATTGTGTTGTGAACGAATATGTGTTAAAACAAATGTTCACCATCCGTCGTAAACAATAAATGTTTTGTTAAAAATAAAAATGTCATGTTTACATATGAAAACACACTACGCTAAACTGGAATAAATAGAGAATATTTGTTTGTATAAACGGTAATACCGTGACATGTTTTCTTAGTAAAGAGAGAAAAAATTTGCAATAGCACGTGTGTTAATGTGCGAATTTTCTCACTTCACTTAGAACATATTTTACTAAATAAACCTTTAGTAAACACATTTTATTTTCATTAAATGCGATAGTATTATTCGTACAATATTTTTTTTTTTATAGACATTCGTTGCCCTTACTATTTTCTCAATGATGATAATTAATTGGATTATCATATCAGTAGTACCATGATGGATGTCGATAAATGTGCCGTGGATTTCAAACGTGATTTGTAGGGACCCTAAAATTAGACATAATAACTAGGGCCGCAATGTGGCTGATCCCTTTTTAACCCGAGCAGAAACAAGAGTTGTATTTTACTTTACAGTTTGGATATGGCTTAATTAAAGTTTAAAAGGTCACGGTCATATATTGAAACGCACATGTGTTTTCGTAAACATGATGACTAAATATATGTATGCTCCTTTAAATGTAAATGACGTAAGACTGTTCTTTAAATGATAACTTATATAAATAAATCGTTGTTTCCCTTTCAAATTTAAAATATCTACTCTGGTAAAGATAACGGCGGATACTGGACTCTTAGAGCAGAATCGGATTAAAATACTGTGAATGTTAAAATATCGTTTGTAACAAGATGACCAGCTCATAATTAATGCTGGATTTAATCGATACGTCACAGAAAAGGCAACTGTACTGATAATAGAGATAAGGTATTGTATGATTTAATATTTTGAAATAAAATATTGAGTATTTATACGTATTTATACGTTGTAATTGTACTTATTACATTTGCTGGTATTTATATGAACTTCTTTTTTTTCTGATTTCATATGACGACCAGTGACGTCAATTATCGATACCATGAATTTATTAAAAGTGGTCCGAACTTACGCTACTCAGAAAAATATTAGGAATTATTTCCCCAATGATTTACAATATTTCATCACTTAGCATTACACAAATGTACATAGAAATCAGATGTGTATGTGTTTAGGTAAATCTAACGTTTAAATGTGATTTAGAGTAAGTATCTTATGCGATGCCGGAGAATTTAAAAGTATGTGTTTATCGATTTTACAGACTAACATCTCAAATATATAATGTAAAAAAAACACACAAGATATTCGCCGCAAATAACATTTGAGCTCCACATTTTTGTACAAAAGCAATTTTAAGATCCGGATTAGTGTTTAACCAATTTTGTGATCAGCATTCAATGAGTCGCCATATAATTTCCAGCCCACCATTCAAAATTGATTTACACTTCGAAATAAAAAGAAAAGACAACCAGTTATACCTATAAGTAATCTTCTTCAGAACATTCTTCCATCATTCTTCGTTGACAGTATTGCATTTGAAGGAGCATACATCTATGTTTTCCTCTTTTAAACAAAAGAGTTTGTGTTTCCATTGTGTGTGACCGTGAGCGTATGTTATTTTTTGGTTCAAGATCAAGGTCACCATTTCTAAAAAAAATAAAATGTTCCTGCTCAATGGTTGGATTATTTATGCGTCGACTGTTGTGGCATGTTGACTGTTTGTAGCTTATACGAATACCTAGCTTGGAATTGCATTTTAAACCAGTTTGTTCAAAATAACTGTTACTTAAAATAGACAACAAACAATGTTTTCGGTTTATGACATGAGTTGGTATGTAGGTATTGCTCTGAAGGTTTGTGTGTATGTAGCTCGGAGCAGACCTAGCTTAGGATGGCACAATTATTCAAATTAAAGTATAAATCAACTTAAACAACCGAGTAAACTTGTAAAAAGGTTTGTTTGAAAACATCATATTTAAGCTTTTAGACAATATACTAGCTATCCGAAGAATCGTGTATGCTAAATGTCCATATTCATTTGCAATACATATTTAGTATGTGCAAAATAACATGTACCAACTAATATTTTCTTGAAAACTAGCAAACTCGTCCGTAGTCCTATTGTTCAATTTTAATAGATTTTTCTAATTTCTTCAACAAACAAAAAAAAAAGCAATGGGTAATTGGTTTTTCCATATGTTAAAATTCTCGGTGTGATTCATTTAGTTGATTACATTTACATATTTTAGGTTAAGCAAAACTGTTTTATTCCTTGATTGTGTGTTGTAAGTTTAAATGTTTTTGAAGCAGAAAGCGTGTTATATTGTTTTAACAAGCATATACATGCACTACTGTAAATAACTACATAGGTTAACAACTGCATACACAATTATCTCAATGGAATAATCACAATCTGATTCATATACAGTTTGTCTTGTATCAAATTGTCTACGCGTGCGTCACTTTAAAATAATAATAGGAAGTAACGTCGATGGTTTTTAGTGCCTGTTTGAGTTTAACATCGGAAATAGCTTCAGATATTTGAAGTGGTATTTAACGTCATCACAGTCAAGCAGACGAGAATCAGTTGTTTACAGATTCTCGGTATAGAAGTAACGTCATCATTAGTCATGCGGTTGTCTAATAGAAGTAACGTCATCATTAGTCATGCGGTTGTCTAATAGAAGTAACCTGATCATAGTCATGCGGCAGTCTAGAGATCGTGTGTCATAAGAGCCCATCCCCTTTTGGATGAGTCGTACGTAGCGTTACGATGAAACCCGGCCAAATGTACAAGACTACCGAAATGCATTGTGAGTCATCATGTTACTCATATTAAAAATAAGCCTTTAAAAGCAAGCACTAAAAATATACATACATACAAACTTAAAATACGTTAACAGTTGGCTGATTTGTTAATGTACATGTAATGTAATGTAGCAAAGAGTACATAAAGAAATTTGATGGAAAGTTGTTTCCTACAGTTATTTAAAAAATAATATAACTCAAAAAAACGTTATCAGTAGAAGCTGTGTTATTACAAATGACCAATTGCCTTTACAATACAAACAGTACAATATTGGACCAATGATAAAAAAGCTGAGGTTACCACCTTGGAATGAAAAGAAGACGAGGGTTCAAAAAAGATGAAAGGCATGCCGAACTCACACGTGGCCCTAAAATAATAAGAAACAAGACAGTGAATTGAGAGCAATCAAACATAATTGATATGCAATTTTAATGCAGGGAAATACTTTCTTAATTAATATTCACTGGAGAAACATAATACCAATTTTCTTGATAAGTGCTTTTAAAACAAAGATCATTACGTTCCTGACTCCAAACGGCAACAATGAATTAAAAGTGGTGGTTCAAACGTGTGGCAGAAGGCAAACTACGAATTTAAAATTGAATTTATTTATGTATCAGCCCCGTCGAGCGAGATAAAGCCGTAGTCATATAAATGACGAAGATTCAGCCGACACATTCATAGCCGACGAAGTTAGGATGGATGTGATAAACTGTGAATAATATACAGTTTGTCATATTAGTCGCTAAATACCCAAACAATCTTAATTAAAGCTCAAGAAAAAGGCAGAAGATTTCACAAACACACAACCCAGTAATGCGGCTTAAAGAGATACATTATTTCAGATTATTTTATTTCATCAAAAACTCGATAATGATAACGCTAATGACATAAGGTGGTGGTTAATCCTGAAAAACAGATTCGAAATGTTTCTTAACTCCTTTTAGCGTATTCATTAACATTTCAGATCTGAAGCCACACAGTAGGAACAACCTCTCTAGCATTGTAAAAAGTAAACATTATAGTTCAATTTTGGAACATGTGTACAATAAAACTGACAAATGAGATGAATTCATAGAACGTTAGTTTTAGATTAGATTATATGGCGTCAAATATCTGGAAACACATATGAAGCCAATTAATTAATTACTGTGACTATGAATGACAGGCATAGAGATCAGAGCATTCAATCGTGTGAAGGTTTTAGGTAATTTGAGATTTAAACAAGTGCTTCAGTTTAAATTATACGTTATTTTACACATGAATTCCAGACGTAATTTCCACAGACAATGATTGGCTTATGTTTTTCATTAATTAAAAAAGGATAGGCATATGGGGAAGCTTCAATTGGGTTTTAACTTAGTGTTTAAAATGCTGGTATAAAGATATTGCGTTCAAAAACATCCTTAAATGATTGCGAGGTTAAGAGATTTTAATACCGATGGAAATCCCAATTATTGTTTTGCAAAGACTTTCCTAGACGGTAACCATGCAATTGCAAAACTATTAGTGACGAATACATTTATATACGAATATATTTATGTTTGTTTAGAGAAATAGTTCTCATAAGAGAGCTTCGAATGTATTTACACAAGGTTCATTTTTCGTGTTATGCCTTATGTTTGGGATACAAACTAGGTATACAGACTAACACAATTAACAATCACTACATTTGCGAAACCGTTTCCAGTTCCGCCCTTATTATAAGCTTCAGCGTTCCAAATCTGTCATTATATACACTAATGCAAGATTCATTCTTCTAGTATGACAGTAATTAGCGATATATTCGCATAAGAAGCAATAATTCATATTACTATTCGATCGGGTAGACAAACCTCAGACGAAGAAAGCTCCAAAAATAACGATATGGAAATTGGCTGCCGTTCGAATAATCACTGAGCTCGAAGCTACTTTAGTTATTCTGATTGAGTTAATCAAACATATGAATAAGCATGCGATGTAATTAAGAAAGTGATGCGCATGTTATTGGACATAAAAGGGTAATGCGCTGACACATTGGTATATAATTCCATTAATATTTTGCATTCATGTCATTTCAATCAAAAGTGACATGCCTCACCAAATGTATTCGGTCCGCTATGGTAAAATTGGCCTCATGTTGCAGAGCGTGTGTCGCGTTCATGTGTAGCTCCGTAGCTATTATTTGCTACCAAATGAAATACATTTCATCATGCGTACGTAAATTACATTGATGAATGTAAAACGAAATTTAATATTCATTGTACAATGCCCTAATATTAATCTGTTTTTGTTTTCCTTTGTAAAATTATACAAACATTCTTTGCCAATGACCATCTGCAAATCCAATAATCTTTGTTTTGGTTTTTCAATGTTAATAATTACCCAAGTGAATTGATGGGTTAGCGACATTGTCAAAACGAGTTTAGTAACCTCTTGATTCAGATAAAATGCCAATTAAATGCGCAGGACGTGCATAGAGTCATCATAATATCAGGTCTTTAAAATGATTTCGTTTTATCTCGGGTAAGCGAATTTCTTAATTAATAAATCAAACATGTATGCTTTCCCATACCTTGAATGATTGCACGTGATGTTGAACATATACATAAGAGCCATTCGGCATTTTCAATTTAGTCGCGTTTATTTACTTAAACCGTCAACTGGACGCGAATTGATTCTTTTTCAAACAAAACTTATTTCATAATTTTCATTCAAAACGATTTGCAGACAATCTTTAGTACTAGGCCAACATAAACGCTTTATAAATAGAAGGTTAAGGATGTAGATTTGATGACATTTCTATCTTCATCACTTACATGTTCGGTCATTATGTTATGTTTTTCATGTTTTGTTCTGCTTTATACGTTTGTCAATGATGACATGTCTACGTTATAAGAACCCGTAATACATTAAATATATATAAGTCAATTCAGAGCAAAATTGTGAATTGCAGTTTGATGACTGATTACTGTTTTTTGTTCTTTCTTATATTTTACATCAAAACCTGACATTACAACAGACAGGTTAATCAAACGAAACCATTTTACGGACACATGAAAATGTCTTAAAATTAAATGGATAGCGTTTTAACGTTGATTACTTGTTATAACAGAGGCATGATATTCCTCAATAGTAAAACGTTATATGATAACAATTGGTCCACAAACTGTTCAATTGTTACGCAATTGATTAAACTCGAAATAGATCTATTCTCAGTAACTGCTTCATGTGACATGTCCTAGATCAAATGACCCGCGTCATGCAAAAATGGGTTTTATGACATATGCGGGCGGCGTAGATACAGCCCAGCCTGACCAGACTGTGCGAATGCAAAGGCTGAGCCGGAGCTACGCTCTCCGCGTATGGATAAAGATCCATTTTCGCTTGGCGCGGATCATATATTCATAAAACACATTATAGACAAAGCATGCACACAAATGACTGGCCCCTTAACAAACCTTCGTCTCAAAGAATTATTTTGATTTGTTTTGTACTATCTATTCTAATCTAAATTTAACGAATACACTATGTTTTCTATGCATATTTAAACAACTGCTTACTGCCGACGCGACACCGCCCAATACGCTTTTTAAACAAAGATACTTTGTTCTACCAATTTGAAGTAAACAACGATGTATCATTTATGATTTCAGTTTTACGTTTATTTAAAACGCGATGTATCATTTATGATTTCAGTTTTACGTTGATTTAAAACGAGGTATCATCAACCATTCCAGTCTTACGTTTTCGTTAACATATTGCAACACACTTGTCATAATAGACATACAGAGTGGCAAGTTCAGAGATTTATGGCGTAAAGCAGCCTAGTGGCAAATGCATGTCGTATCATGATATAATATTTGTATATATCCTGTTTCGCTCCAGACACTGACCTAATCAAGCTCGCAAATATTTGTTTTCTAAACCACATCTGCTAAATGTCGTCTATCTAAGCCCTTACCATAAATCCTCTGTTCAATTGATAACGTGTGCATAATAATGTATTTTTCCAATCGCTTGCAATTGTTTAACATAGTAGCAGATGTTCTCTTTGCTGCTGAAACGCAGGCCAAATAATATGAATGGGACGTATAACATTTGAATGACATGACACGAATACAAATATTAATGAACTATAATGAATTATATATGTTCATATAAGTATTGGATAGAAGAATTCGAATGTTTTAATAACATCGCATCGGACATAATTGTAATTGTATTAATTGGTTTCTCTGCCTTAGAGGGATTCAAAATAACGTGTGTAACTTACATGAACCAGTGCATCCATTTTGAATTATCATTTATTCGTACCAGTTAGCTTGATTCATCAATTGTTTAATTTTCAACATTTCTCCGATGTGAACGAAAGAATGGTGACGGGAATAATAAAAACTCGTGCGTATATTTATGCGAAGTTCTGTGACACACGAAGATTGAATTTTGAATAAATATCAATGTGGTGAAAAATGTAAACCGGTTTAAGGTGAAATGGTCGCGTTTAAACATCCATTTGGACAACACGGATTTTATTGTATCAGTAATACCGACCGCCTAAATTGTTGATTAACGACCACAAACTTGTGTAAGGAATTTCATGATTGCATCGTTATATCTAATTTAATTGCCATACAAATGTTTGTTATTACTAAAGGGATATGCGTTTTATTAATGATGCTAATTTAATGATTTATTAATGATGGCAGACAACATAGTAAGAGGAAATCGTTTATGGTGTACATCGTCCAGTGGTATTAACATTAAATATTAAAGACATGAATGCCGTTTGTATTTAAAACCAAAACATCTGTGTTCATACACCACATAGTAGTGTTAATCATGTTAAAGTTTAACTTTTAACTAAGAAACACGATGGGCTTGTAAGAAATATGGACATATGCAATTTGCCTCACTGGTAGGCGTATTGCAAATGCTATGAACATGTTAGTTTCGTTATTTATATTGCGAAGAAATATGACACAGCTAGCTTTAGAACAAAAGATACAATACCAGAATGGACTTTACATTTATAAAGAAAGACATTATAGTTTAATATACTCCCTAACTGTTGTAAACTGGGATTACCATGGAGGTCTGTCCATCTGTCTTTCTGTTACTTTCTCTCTATCTCTCTGTCTGTTTGTCTGTCCGTTGACAAATAATGTCCGCAAGCGTTTTCCTACACTTTTTTAATATTAAAAAGCAGAGGTCCAGACAAAAACTTCAAAATGCAAATGTCAGATTTTGTTGTGAATTAACAAAATGTTGTAAAAATTAAGCAAATTTTGCTCTACAAGTTGTGTAAATGCCATTTTTTTGCAAATATTCATTTTTGAATAGTATATTGGTGTTTATTAGTCAATTAAAAGATTTATTTAATGATTTATATTAATAAATACAAACATCAAGTGTTTTACTATCAACATGACTGAACAGATTGATAGGAAAGATACCAACAAATCAGGCTTGCTAGATTGCCATCCTAGAATGTTACTAAGGAAATGTCTGATATGAAGATAATTTTGCCTTTATTTTGTTGTAAAGGCATACAAATAATTGAAAGACTAAATTACTGCACAAAAATGATTTCTTTATTAAGAATTAGCATTTTTATAGTAATAAATGGATTTATGATTACATTTGCTTATAAAACATTAATAACTGGATATATAGAGAGAGAAAGTTCAATACAAACAAATAAACCTTTCAAGCAAAAAACAAGGCTATGATATGATTTCTTCATTACAGACTTTTTCCTGGCCATTGTGGAAATTTTGGGATTGGGAATTTCTTTGCGATAAGTCCACTGATTTGGGAAAAACTAATTTATTATAACTCTTCATAATAATTCAAATAAGGAGAAGAAAATCATATAAATAATAGTTACATACTTTATTTGATGTAATTGAAATAAAGGCTAAAATGCACAACATATACTGTTTAATAACAAATCTTACATAACTCCATTTACAATAAGCATGAAAGAATGTAAATGCATGTATCATACTCATATCATCTCATCATATTAAGCATATTTCAAAGCATTAATAAGATGGAAAATGTCTAGAATCTACAGCACTATGGACTGTAAATACTTTTTTAACATTTCTAACAAAACTTCAGTGTAAACAATGCTATATAAGTCAAATTACTAAGTGTGTTTTTTTTTAAACAGCATTATATCAATATCAAGCAGATTATTTTCATTCAGTATAAAAAGTCATATTCAAAGTTGTCGAATAAACAGGAAAAGAGGCTACTATAAGTTCTCTCTCATAGGTTCATAATTATGACAGCAAACTCCAAACTTATATACATTTGCAGGTATGCTGATCTCAACAACAATGTACTAAATGGAAAACCTAAAGAAAAATGCCATCCCCAAGGAACACAGACATGTGAACATTAAACAGAAAATGTTTATTTAAAATGTGAACATTACTTGTCTCAATCAACACAGACCTTCAACCAACAAGTTCTTCTGTTGGAGTAAATATTTCAATGCCAGAAGTTGCCATTGAAACTATAAAAGACTCAAACGAGTCAATACAGTTTTACACCGGACTGCAAACTTATCAAACGTTTCAAGCCCTGTTTGATTCTTTTATGGATAGTGGTGCTGACAAACTATCAACAGAATGTGTTGGTACAATGAACAAGTACAATCTTGGGCGAAAACATAAGTTGCGTTGTGTTGATGAATTTTTATTAGTTTTGATGAGGCTTAGGCAGGGTTACTTGTAAAGGATTTGTAATTTTGTTTCAAAATCTCTGCTAGTGCAGTATCAAACTTTTTTAATTCCTGGATATTGTTTATGTATGAGTGCATGCAATCCCTTATCTTTCTTCCTGATTTATGTACTTTACAAGCACTTGTTCTAAAATGTTTTGAAAAGTTTTCAGATACCAGAGTTATACTTGACTGTACTGAAGTATATATTCAAAGCCCATCGTCTCTTGAAAACAAATCTTTAACATTCTCTAGTTATAAATCTCATGATTCGTTTAAGGCATTGGTTGGAATCAAAACAACTGGTGCGGTTGTCCTTGTGTCAAAATTATGGCCTGGATCAACATCAGATGTTTAAATCACAAGAAATAGTGGTCTGTTCGAGCAACTGAACAAAGTAGTAATGGTTGACGAAGGGTTTATTCATCTTCAGTCTGACTTAAAACCCTTAGGGGTTAATCTATACTGTCCGCCATTTAAGTCACAAATTCAGTTTAGCAAGACAGAAGTTGAGACAACAAGGAGAATTGCATCTGCAGGCATACATGTAGAAAGGAAAATGGAGCAAATTAAGAATTTCAGAATATTGCAAGGAGTTATGCCATTGGCTCTCATTGACTGTGCTGATCACATATTCTTTGTATGTGCAGCACTGACAAATTTATAACCGCCACTTGTTTTGGAATAGCAGCAAAAACCCTCTGCTCAATAATTGTGCGGCTCATTGACTGCACGTGTAGATGAATATTTATATTCTAAAGTACATGTGTATACCAGTCCATGCAACTAGCTGCAAATACAATCATCCTTGTTGTTTCAACTTCTGTCTTGCATATGACATTTACAATTATAGCTGTTGATTCAAAATGCTTGTCTTGTCCTTATATGTTATTGACATTTTATATGAAAGTGCATAAAACACTGTATTATGGACATTGGAATAAGACATCAAACTTGAAAAGGAAATTATTTGGGTGATTTTCTCATCCAAAACTGTTAATTTTATGGTCTGGATGTATTTTTGTACTATTCTCTCTATAATTTAAGTATGATAAGCACATTTCTTGACTTTTTCATTAAAAGGGATGTTATTTTGTATTTATATTTACTATTGTAGGCTAGAAGCTTTATTGTAAGCTTTACACGGATTCATTTTTTGAGAATTTAAAAAAAAATCAATTAAACATCCAGTTTTTAATTAAAATCAATTTGTATGATGCATTAATATACAAGTGTCTATATTATTTATTTTGCATTATTGAAAAAAACACAGTTTAATTTCCAAGATTGATGTCTTATTCCAATTTCACATAATAGTGTGTTATTTTGTATTCTCGACCATTATAAATGACTGAAATATAAATGATTTTGCACATCAAATTAACAGTTTTGAGTGCTGGTTTACATTTTTTGTTGAAAATGTCACAATGAGTTCAATGGTAATAGCTATATGTATGTTAATACATCTACTTTTTATGCCCCCGAAGGTGGGCATATAGTGATTGCACTGTCCGTCTGTCCGTCCGTCTGTCTGTCTGAAATTCCGTCACACTTTGCGTTTAGGTTTTGCGTTTAGGTTTCGAAAAATGTGGAAAAAGGGGGCATATGTCATTTTATGGTGACAAGCCTTGTTTAACAAATATTTTCAAGTTCTCTGCACATTTAATATGATATTCAATTATTTAATATTGCAGTTTTATGTTGTTTTGAATATGGAAAATTCTAAATATTGAACATAAGGTATTTGTTGCCTTGCAAAATAGTTAAGGGATGATTTCAACCAAATAGAATTCTTTTAGTTTGTGTAACAGACTTTCCCAGAACAAGTTGTCAAAATGAACAGTTATTATAGCAAAATCTGNATATATCTGGTTTCCCTACTTAAGAAAACCAAAACAATGTTTCAAGTATAAACGTCCTGAATAATTATATAATTACCCTGCAGGGCATGTGCAGTATGCCTTCACAACTTCAAAGGGTCTCTCCTTGGTCATTAAAATCCATTGCTCATAGACACCTTGCTGCATTGAAGGATAACATTTGGAGCGAATGTAGCAGTGCTTGCTGCTGTCGCTTATGGAATTTATCATATTTGTGTGGATAAATCCTTCTTTATAAAAGTTGAGACCCCTGATGTATTGTCTGTAGCACTGCATTTTTTCGGCATCTTCTGTGCGGTGGCTACTGTGCTTCACTGTAGGGAAATGACATGAAGTCCCTGTCCATCCTGCTTGGAGCTCAGCTATTTCGGGAGTTTTAACACCAGAAGATGACGACTGTGGTGCACAATCTGAAACAATGTCACACCGCGATCCGATCGTATCTGCTACGCGATGGGCAAGTGTCAACTTGCTTCCACTAATTTTAACATTATTTGCGCGTAAAAACGCTTGAATTTCTACTTTGGAATAGTTCAACACATCCTCAACAGTTGTTTTATTATTTATTGGAATTAAATTCGCCGATGTTATAATAGAATCCATACTAACTTTGTTCAAACTTACGCGCTTATAAATTTTGACCATCGGAAGTAAACAAAAACGTCCCGCACGAACGCCAACTCTTGCTCGACGTTTATTACGAAAAGACCTAATTTGTCGTAAATTATCTGAATTTTCATTTATGATTGACATATATGAGCATTGCATCCGCATAATAATTACGTTACATTTCGTAATGAACGTGTTTCTGATATCAAATAAGAAAAAAAAAAATCAGAAAATGAATTGAGCTGCTTGTATCAACACGCTCAATTCTTAAAATGTGGGAGTAACACGCTAGCGTCTGAAAATTGAGGAGTAGACCAAATTTAAAATTATTTGAAAAGGTTAATGTTCAGTTTTAACGTGATAAATACACGCCGAACAGTACCGTTAAAGCTTAACAAATAACATTTAATGAAATTAAATGCGCTCGTTTCCGGAATGTTTAGAAATTCGACGTCTTTGAAAACAAATTGTTACATTTATATATCTAAGTGTCCACTATTTATGTTGCCTTTTATGTTATTGAAGTTCTCACGGAATGCTTTAATCGTTACGAAGGTGTTGGAAGCAGAAACGTCATTGCCACCATTTTATATTACCCAATTGATATGTACAGTTTAATTTTAAGCATTCATTCGAAGCTCATTTCCTAATAACTGTATGACGCATTGTGCTCTGAACTGTGTTTGCTTTGTCATCACATATTAATTGCTTAAACCATCAGGTTGTGCAAAATCAGAAAAAAACATGTGGTTGCAAATAGTGACATCGTATTAAAAATTATTATTATGTATGTATTTTTTTTTTTTAGGTACCATTTTACCTTGAACTCAATAATATGTTCTATGTGTGAGGAAATCGAGATGCAGATGACTGCTCTATGATAAATTTCAACCGTATACTCTCATGGCTTATAGTTGTATGTGGGCTATACTAGGCCCTTACTCTATTACGAGGTGCTTAAGTCGATGGCACTTCAGTAGTGTTTTGGATGTTTTTTTAACAAGCGCCTAATGAAGTCTTAAGGGTCAATAATAATAATAGGAACATGGTTGAGATTTAATGTTTCTGATTATGTTTAACTTTGCTTAACTAAGATTGTGCGTTGTATTGGACTTGGATCTCAGTGAATTTATTAATTTCACCTATGAAGTACACGTTAATAAATTTGTAAAACAAAATCCTTTACCTCTTTTGGGAGAACCAAATTTGTTTTTAGGAAAGCAAACGTATGCTGTACAACGTATGAAATGATTGTTGTTCGGAAATCATCTTAGATGATCTTACATCATCTTAGACATTGGTTGACTTGAAATCACCCACAACCTCCCGATCTTAAGGAAGTTAACACAACACTACGTCAAAGTGACCATAGACAACGCTGTTATTGAGGTTGTGTTTTTATTAGATTATCAGTAAATGTCATTGCTTTTCTCTGTTTACATTGAATGACGTCATAATGTTTGATTTCTACACAAAAAAGTAAAATGAAACATGTAAATGTTACTGATACGTTAAATCTAAAGAAAAGTTAACATGCATTCGGAATCTAGAAATATAAAAATGGAAATTGCATCACTGTTAAGAAGAAGACATTATTGCATATGGGAAAGAGGAAAATCATTTATCATTTGGAGTTCGTTCGTATGTTCCATAGGGAAATCAGGCGCATATGGATTTACTTATGAAATACTTTATACTTTTGCTATTGGACGTTCTGGAGTACGTTTTGTAGGGAAACCCTGAATTCAAATATGCATACATGCTTTCTTTTCACTATATATATATATATATATATGAACATGGACATTCATAAGTGTGTTTAAGCAATATCACCATCATTATTTGTTCTACGTTTATCTATCTGAATCCATACTTGAAGAGACTAAGACTCAAAAATAATAAGCACGAGCCATCACAGTCACAACAAGGAAGCCACTATTGATCCACACAAATTAAAAATGCGCATTTTGTATCTCGTAAAATCTATGTTTGGACCACATCTGGCGTTGAAATGTTGGTATTTCTATGAGAAACACTAAATTTGTATGGGTTAACTTTATTTTACGAAATATTCGTTGATTTTGAATGTTAATGGGGCTTAAAGATGAACGGTAATTTTTCCGGTGCAATGTGTTTCGTTCGCGTGTTATCACGCACACTTTAATATGCAGTTTCCTTAAATTGTCCATAACAAAACAAAAAAAGCTTGATTGCAGAAAAACCGAACTCCTTTTGCTATAGTTAGTTACATGATGAATAAGAATAGCTTTTATTTTTCTAATGATAGAGGCATTGAGATTTTCTTTATTTAATGAATACATTTGCTCACAAAAATCAGCAATTCATGTCATTTATCTTGTTTTTCAGTGGCTTATATACACTCTACCTTGCTAATTGAACTCTCAAATAAATCTCACATGAATCCAGATACAATTAGTGCGTGACATTTGATCCCAGAAAGTAATCAGATGATGTAAAATGGGTCGTGACAGGAGTCTGGATTTACTAATCGTATGGTCAACGCACACTTAAATACCATGTTATCGACATTTAGAGTACATGGTAATCGTCGCTCAGTTGGGGTGTCTAATGAGGACCATTAATTTAGTATTTCTGACGCGTGCTAGTAGTAAAGTGTTGCAGAAATGTGCAGGTTCCTTGATACTTAGCTAATCGGACGTATATTATAGGACATATATCATCGAAAACTGCGTGCAGAAGAGGTATAACGGATTTCATACAGTGAAACGAAACTAATTAAATTATAAGGCGAACATTTTATTGTTATATTATATGGCTTACATATGCAAACATACTAAGACGCGTTTACTAATATGTGTTTACAAGTATACGGTTGCTAACCATCAGTGTTTAACATTCTACTACACATGCGACTAATGGCTCAAACATAGAGACCTATATATGATTTATACGGTTTTATGATATAGTCTAGAATAGTTCAGACCAGTCTGGTTCTTCTTCCGGATGGCATACAGGTAAATCGGTCAATTATAGGGAATTACTACCCGCACAAAGATCGAACGCGCGTGTTCCACCAAAACGCAGTTCTGAGACCTTTGGTCGATTTATAACCTTTGTCACTGTCCTCCCCAACCAGATTTAATATGAACCTTGCCATATAATGAACGTTACGCAAATCATTATCTCCTAACGAAACGCTTTTTTTGCTGACATTATCCTTTTTACAGGAGTATACATAAAACATGATTATGGCTTTCGGTTTGAAAAATACACGTTAATGCCACATTCATGTCTTTATTGAGAGCAAGGAGATGTCAGTCATGACATTTATTTCTACGTAGGTGCCTGAAAACATGTAGTTACGGAAAACTCTAAAAGATATATAAATAACGAAGATAGTGTTTTAAATGCGACTTATTCATATCTGTGTTTGTGCATGCCAATTGCTTTTGTGACGTAGATGTTTTAATCACTTGAAATGTAAGAATGCATTCCTAATAATGCAGCTGGAAATAATAATATAAATAGTAACGAATACCTATTCCAGATAAAAAGGAACAAACAGGTAACTCCAGAAACAATATTATATGCGAAATTGTTGTCCTCTAGTATATAATTCAAGACAAAGAACCAAACACCAGGCACTACTTAAATACGACATTAAACATAAGGCATGATTGACACTGGGGTCCCCGCCGTGTGTAACGTTCAACAAAAAGTATTTAGGGCTAAAACATTTTGATAGCTAGGCTTATCTTATACTTATCCAAGACATTAGACAAAACCAATATATATAGGAATATATATAGGAATAAAGCATGATTAAGGCTTGGTCAACGCATTGGAAACGTCACAGAAAAGCAATACAGTTTCAACCAATGTTTGGGCAAGCCAAACCTCACACTTAGCCAAGCAATTATCGCTTAAAAGAAAAGATTTACAATTAACAACATAAAAATATTATTGATTTCCTAAAATGATCAAAGTAACCAAAATGGTCAAATATGGTATCACTTCTTGAAGCGGTTAGTGTAAAAACCTACTAAAGGCTTAAACCGGTTGACGGCTAGCCTAATCTAACACTAAGCCCATAAATTGATCGCACAACATACACATACACATACAAAAAAACCATAACCTCATAGCATTGTTATGTCACTTAAAAAGCAATGCAATAAAGTAAAATAAGTTTTAATTACTTTTTAGGTATTCGATGCTAAGTATTAACCAGAGCAACTGAATAACCACTTGATGAGGCAGGATGAAATGTTAAAGTAAAAGAATCAGCTAAATCCCTTATTACGATTTCACAACCAATCACGAAATAGTACCAAATGAACAATGTATAAGTTCTTTCATCTAACCAAGCCAATCAATAAATACATGACATTGCATTTCTAACTTGTAACTTGCACTTCCTTTTCCCGTAAAGTTAGAGATCCATAGTGAAGTTAACTCGATGTTGCAGTATTAATTTAAATGCACAATGATTTAAATATTGTAAACAAACAAGTGTGATTAAAATTGGAAAACATTTAATTACACATCATTTACAATTGTATTTAACATTATTTACATACCATATTAACAATATCACGTTGAGACCCTATTGTTTTCAATTTAATTGATCGCGCACCTTTATTAAACACAGTGAAAGCCATGCAGATGGCGTTAACCAACTGGCAACGCGATTGCGTCAAACGAAAGGTAACAGGTTCAGTGTATAGAGTGTTGCATTGAACACCAAACTGATCGGAATATATACAAGCACAAATATCATGCATTTTATAGTTGTTTCGCAAACTCGTGACCTTATTAGTATATTTTGGTGTTAAAAAGACACGGTATCACATAAATTAAAAATTGTTGTTCGTAATGTTGCACAAAACGTGTGGCTTAATATTTAAGAAGTGTAATGATGAATGACAGGCGCAAAGGTTTGAGCAATTATCCATGTTAATTGCTACGTGCAGTTAATTGATAACATGATGTCCGAAGGAGGACGTTAAATTTCAAAATTGTATTTTCCTTATATCTTAATGGCATTTGCATTGGCAGGCATCAAGACAAGAAGGTTTAAACGATTTGTGTAAGCAATCGTCGAGACGCATATTTGGAGATTTTAATTTTTCGGATATGGGATTTTGCTAATAAATTAGCAGTTTCTACTACCTGCAATACGGTTCACGGTGAGAGTCATCGACGTAAGCTCGTAAGCACTCTAGAGACTCAATCGTGCTGACACTAAACATGATAATATCGAACAAACGTTGGCCACGTTCGAATGTGGGTCAAAACGATAAAAACTATGCCACCTGGTTAAATCAATACAAAACATGTCACCTGTTTAAATCATATAAACCTCTATGGCGCCTTCCCCATTTCTACTTATAAGGAATACTCAATCGCATGGTTGTGTTTTAAAATTGTTCACAATATCTTTCTGTTTTCAGTATAACAGTATACAAACTACCCATTTTGCGCCAAATATTTTAAGCGAAGCGGAACACGTTTGGAGGCCGTACAATATATTATAACAATGAAAACGTTAGGCAAGCTTTATAATGATTGCGAATTAACTATGCATTCTATGGTATTCAAGGGATTTTTTAATTTAAAACCCATGTAAGGTACCCTGTTCCTGCCTCAAGGTGGCCATGCTTTTTACGGAATGGAATCAATTTAGAAGCCTATTCATCAGTCGGACACAGGTTTCATACTGAGTAAACTGATTGAGCTGAAATGTAACTCATTGATTATTCACATGCTTGATCTGTCATAGAACTAAGATACTTAGTTTTGACCGTACAATATCAAGCTTCTGGGCCGAAATATCAGTTGACCAAACGTTTCGATAAAGTTTCAGACGACGCATGGCACACGACATACACTTTTTGTAAAGGTTATCAAACCAGTTCAACATATTACCGGTTTGCTCTTGTGACAAAAACAGGTTTTCGAATATACTGAAGCGTAAAGGGTTTAGGCATTCTCGTACATGGCTGACTTTCAGACAAATATGGACAAGCTGGTCTACCTGAAAGTGAAGAAGTTGGTATGATATATGTAGTTGTTAAATACGCTTTATATGTTGCACCTTCCTGTAATAGTTGTTTTTTTCTGAATAACTTCATGGCACTAGATCGTGTGGTATAACAATATTAACGGATCGTTTGCTTGATTATTTGTTTGTTAAATTTGTAAATTGTGAATTTATTCATTAATCCTACGCAAAGTGCACATGTACCTCGGCAAATAATGTACATGTACTACCAAATTGTCAGTGTTGTATCTTGAAAACTGTCTTAAGCAACTCCAGAAACAGGTCTCAGAAATAAAATATATTTTTTAAAAGATGTTATGTTCATATCTGCGATATATGAATGATCTATTTGATCATTTTATCAATATATTTTGTCCTGTATTGTAAAGTACATTCCTTAACTATAAAACTGATGACACGAATTTGTGTCCGATCATGTTTCTTGTTTTTAATTTTCCTAAATTTAATAAACACAATATATTCTGACTGCGCAGTTTTATTTCGTAAGACATGTTAAACATCTTTTGGGAATATGTTCTTACCATAACAAATAATGAGTCTTATTTTATGTGCTACGCAAAAGGCAAAACATCACGTCTTTGATGCGAATTTGCAGTGTGGCATTTATCTGACAATTGATTGCCGGATGTTAGTAGAAATTGCATCACTTTTAAGTAATTGGAAATTCCCATAATAAAGCAAAAACATAAACTCACGAAACTTTAACAAAAGCGAAATTCTTGTTTTATCCAATACGTTATATAACAGAACACCAATTATAAATATCAATTGATTAAAACTTGGATCACCGCCTTGGAAAGGTCTATGCAGATAATTGGGGATTGAAGCCGGTTTGAGTGCAAGACGAACCTCACCTTTACCCCAGATTCAGTAACAAACCAAACACGCGTATTATTCTATTTCAATGAAATATACTATGCAGTCAAAAAATGAAAACATGAATGTCAGAACGTGACGTGTTCCTGTGTTGTAAGAGTCGGCATCTATTAAAACGAACAGGGTATACATTTTGAGGTTATTACTTTGCTTTAACATTGCGGAAGGGACAACAGAGAAAACATGTATAATGCAATGAAAGACGTAGTTAAATTTAATGAAGGATCTTATTTTATGGTATTGGAACAAGCATTATGGCATATTACTCAGTACATCTGGAAAGTGTATGTTATAACTAATTTGGAATTAATGGCAATACATTACTATTCGCATGTGACTTTTATTGGCATTATTTCCGCAACGGAAAAATACATTTGTGTTGCAATTCGGTCGTTAACATGTTTGACATTTACAAACGCATTTAAGACAAGAATAGTAAAATAAGAAACTGGTTATAAACATGTCTCCATATCACTCCTTAATCAATCAATACAATGCGTAGATTCTAATATCGAAAATCAAAACTACTTTGTTAAATGCAGTATTTTACTATCCCATTAAACAGAAATTCAGTGGCGGTAGAAAGAGGATATAACAATTTTCCAGTGTCCCACTAAAATATATTTCATTATGTCAGACGTCTGTGCCAATGATCGGCTTTAACTAAACTATGATGAATCGGATATGTTAATTGTTCAATGTCAATTTCTTTGCAATATAATAATAAAAATGTTTTGCTAAATATTCGTATGAATACTAAGAATGTTATGAACTATCATCTCATATACATGTTTATGTAGTTTGAAAAGATTTGTTATGTATTGAATTTTACGTCTGCACATAACCGTCTTCGTTTTGACAATACATTCGCATTCGCTCACAAAAACTTTGTATTATTCGTTAATAGTATGGTCTAAATGAAAGTAAAATACATACCATTTATCTCTGGGGACAAGAAAGAAATGTTTGTGAAAGGTCAAACATTATTTGTTAGATCATTTAGATGTTCTGAATGTCTTGGTAATTTCATTGTTGTCCATCCTAGTGAAATAGAAATTATATTGCTTTGGTCAACTTATGTTCTAGAAATCATATTGAAATTGAAGTATAATATAATACTAATTTTTAATATTTTATTATTTTTTAATTTTATCCCACGTAGGGTTAATGATTTCTTCACAAGCGAATTGGTGACAAATGTCGGGTAAATACGGTATGTGACTTTGACTTGTGACTGAATCGTTTTAAACCGGTGGTTGTGACAACGATAGCCCTTAACCGACCTAAACCCACAAACCTTTGCATTTAACGTTCAAAGGCCAGTATCAATCATTGTGTTAACTATACGTAAACAAGAATTTCTCTCCTGATAATGTCTCTGGAATTTCATTTAAAGCATATTTACAATCCAATGTATTGCATGAGCTATTAATGTGGTAAATACAGTTTTACTTATTTTAGAAGTGTTTGTGGTGTTATAGGTATAATGCGTTATTGTATAGGTTATTGCTATAAATTAAGGACCTTCTAGCATTTAAAGTACCTTTTTCTGATGGTGCTGGAAATATTGTTATATTTGATGGTATAATTATCTTATTTGTATTGGACAAATTGAAAACTTGTCTTTAATTTTCGTTAATAAGATATGTCTGTAGGACCTATCAGTTGTTTTACGTTTAAAGTAGACATGGTATATCCAGCAGTAACTGTTTCAAGTAAAGCAGATTGAACTATTTAAAATGAATCCATTTACACACCTGCATTTACAAACAACATACTTTTAGAAGAAACAATTGTATACGTCTTGTGTTCTTGTTATTCTACTAATAATAAGTGTATGTGACATTCCTGAAATATAAGTATGTTTTTATCAGATTACAGTTCGTTTACAATCAAACAAGATAATGATCATATGAATATTTTGAATTGATATAGTGTTTGTATTTGGTTCGACGCGCTTATATAAGCAACGTGAATGCTCGAAAGCCTAGCGCTCCTTGTTCGTGTTAAACGTTTCATGGTCACAGTTACGCACAATACTCAGCATTTTGACTGAATCGAGTCAAAAGAGTGATGTGCTGTAGAATCATATACTATATAATAAAGTTATGCTTTTTGTCTGCTTATATACGGCGAAATGAATGAGTTGACCTTCTCATAATGTGGTTGCTAACAGGAATATGAGAGTAATTCTGGTTTTGATAACTACAGTTAGACTTGTTTAAAAAAAAATAATGAGATATAAGCTACAAAGTGGGTGATAAATAAGCAGCTTCGTTTAGAACGCTTATTGCGATGTCTCATGTTTAAAGCATACATCAAAACATATACTTTGATTGATCGAATTTTAACGACCAAACTAAGAACAACATAAACACATCATGTTCTCATTTGTCAGTATGTCTGACATTTGTATAATTCAGTAATTTTGGTTAAATAAACTTAAACGAAACATGTCTGCTATTTGTCCGGATAGAATTTCAGAGATGATATAAATAATGTCAATACACAATACTCAGTCATCATGCATTGGATATTGATGCACAATGGTGTTGGGAACGAATATTTGTAAAATCAGATTTACACCATCCGTCGTAAAGAATATATGATTTGGTTTAAAAAGTGTAATGTTTACTTATTAAAAAAAAATCTACACGTTAGTGGAATACATTTAGCATATTTGTTTGTATAAGCGGTAATAACAAGAAATGTTGTCCTCGTAAGGAAAGCAAAACATTTACAAGCACTTTTGAAATGGTCTGAATTTTTCTCACTTGACTAAATAAATATTTCACTAAATTACCCTATGGTAAACACATTTCCTTTCAATTAAATGCGGAAGTATTATTTTCGAAATACCTATTTTACAGACATTCGTTGCCCTTACTATTGTCTCATTAATTCGTATTAATTGGGTTAGCAAATCAGTGTTGTTATGTTGTGCCGTAGATTTCAAAGTAGACTTGTATGGGCTCTACAAATAGGCATTATAACTAGGGCCGCCATGTGGCTGAGCCCTTCTTGAGCCGAGCAGAAAAAAGAGTGAAATTTACCTTTACAGTGTTGAAAAGGGTTAATCAAAGTTTACAAGGTCACGGTAATAAATTTGAAACGCATATGCGTATACGTAAACAAGCTGAACACATATTTGTATGCTCTAATAAACATTGGAGCTTGCCATGGTGATACACACGTGATTTTAAAATCCAGAGTAGTTTTTAACCAATTGTGTGCGCAGCATTCAATTATTCGTCATTGAATGAACATTGACATCAAGGCATGCAACTCAAAGTTGAAAGCAAGAAAAAAGAATCATTTTTTTAAATTGCGAGGACATTCTCTCGTTTTAAATAATAGGGCAAACTAATAAGAACTTTCTAACAAATGAGGTTAAAACGGGTATCAGAATAATTGCTTCTTAAAACACGCGTTTAAACCCAGGATCATGACGTACATGAGACCCGGTCGAGAATCGGTAATTTTTAATCCGAGTTTAGAACACTTGTGGTTCGAACGTGTGGCAGAGGCATACTACGACCATATAACATGGTTCACTCTATCGCATAAGCAGCCTTAATTCCAGGAAACCTGAAATTGTACATGTATCTATTTATTTATCAGGCCAGTCGAGCGAGATAAATCCGGAGGCATATGTATGACGAAGATTCAACCGACACATTCAGAGCCGGCGAAATGGGGCCGGATGTGCTAAACTGTGAATAAAACACAGTTTGTCGCATCAGTCGCTCTATACGTAAACATTGTTAAACTGAAGCTCAAGAACAAAGAATCACTAAGACCCCTTGTTATGCGGCTTGTTCTAAAACGGGACATTTTGTATTATATTATGTTATCGAAACTCGATTTGCTAGTTATAATGCTAATGACGTGAAGTGATGGTTCTTCATGAATAATAACAGAGTCGAGAATGTTTTTTTTTTACATCGTTTTTTTTTGTCTCTATTTACATCTTGAGATTTGAATTTACGCAGAAGGGACCACATATTTTGATTTGTAAAACAATACAAATTGTGATAGATTTGTAAAATGAAACTGACAAATGTGTTGATGGATCCATAAAACATTGTTTTGTTCACAAAATGCAACACATATGGTGTCAATCCATTTATTACTGTGATGATGAATGACAAGCAAAAAGATCAGAGCATTTAGTCGTGGAAAAGGTGTTGGTAATTTGATTTGAGGTTCAAACGAATGCTTCAGTTTAAATAATACGTTTTAGGTCAAGTATTTAATTCCATTTGTTTGCGCAGACAACCATAATACAGCTTAAGTTGGTGTAAAACCATCGTCTCAACACGATGGTTGACAGATCCGGGAAAACATCCACAGCTATTGTGAAGGATTTAACTTCCATTTATAAAAATCCCAACAACACCTTACGTGCGCTTAAAAAAAATTATTTGAACCTCTTAACATGTGATTTCCACAATTGATTTCCTCATGATTGGTTTACATTGTAAATTCATTTAAATATGATTGACAGATTTGGGAGCGTTAATCGGGTTTAAGCTTAGTGTTTAAAATATTGCGAATAAAACATCCTTTAATGATTTTGGATAACCGTTAGATTAAGAGTTTATAATACCAATTGAAACCCCGATTATTGCTTCGCATTGACTTTCCAAGACGGTTACCGTGCAAGTGCAAAATTATAAGTGTCGAATACATTTATAAACGACTACAACAAGTATATTAATTGTTGTACAGCGAAATTGTTCTAATAAGAAAGCTGTGAATTTATTTAAACAAGGTTCCTATTTCGTCTTATGCCTCATGCATGGGATACAAACTAGATATACAAACTAACAAACTTAACAATCACTACATTTGAGAAACCGATTCCAATCCGACCTTATTACAACCTACAGCGTCCCAAATCTGTCATTGTATACAGTACACCACTAATGCAAGATTCATTCTTCCCGTATGACAGTAATAAGTGATATATTCGCACAAGAAGCAATAATTCATATTAATATTCGGTCGTTGACTGTGTTGGACAGATGAATCCCAGACGAAGACAGCTACAAAAATAACGATATGAAAAATCGTTGCCGTTTGGATGAACACTGTGCTCCAATCTTCTTCAGTTACTCTTATTGAGTCAATCAAACATAGGAATAAGCATTCGATGTATTTAAGATAGTGGTGAGCATTTTATTGGACATAAAAAGATTATGCGGCGACACATTGGGCATATAATTCCATTAAAATTTTGCATTCATGTAATTTCCCTCAAACGGGACATGAATAACCCAATGTATTAAGCCCGCTACTGTCAAATTGACCTACGGTTGTTTATAAAAACTAAACAATTTAATCATATGCAGATATATCTATGTGAAATTTGTATTATGACAAACTGTTAATTTGTCGCCGTTCTGAAAACGTTATTTAATTGTTTGCTGTGGGCTTCAATCGCCAATACAAAGCCTCATCCAAGTATCACTCTGCATACATCCAAACGCCGTATATAATTACTGCCAACTCACGTTAAAGAAAGGTTGTAGTTATCAAGAACACATTTGAATGTTTCAATCGAGTGCACAAACACAGCTCATGGTTCGTAAATTTAATGACGTCCAGTGTAAAGTAAATCTAATATCATATTCCTTATATTAAAATTATTAATTTGTAATGAAACATTTAACTTTCAAATAAGAAATGTTTACAATTATTGTGATTTGAAAAAAAAAGTGTGTTTTGAAAACATTTTGCCAATAGTCAAATGCATCGAGCTGTCTAGGGTTTATTTGATTTACGCCATGACTCAAAGCATTCGCGAACATTGTACTAGATATGTTCGTATCCAAACGAAATAAATTGCCTTGTATATAACTGCGGAGGCATCAACTGTGCGAACGAAAAAAACATAATGCGATTCATAATCACACTCTTTCCGGTAGTCGTATTTTAAATCACCATATTAATAATAATATCAAATTAACCCATGTATAACTTCATCGTGCCATTTACCTCAAATAATTGTCTGTTAATTGCAAAAAGAAAATATGACCAGCCTTAGCGGCCTAATTTAGTCGTTGGATATCGTAGACAATCGTACGAACGAATGACAGCGCACGACGATTTAGTCCAACTAACTTTTGGAAATTGTATCCTTCATTTGTCAGTATGACTGACATGTTTGCAAATTGGTATAATTCAGTTATTTTGGTTAAATAAGTTACATGCTTAAATAAAACATGTCTGCTTTTTGTCCGGATAGAATTTCAGAGATGATATAAATTAAGTCAATACATCCCCTACCCCTTGATTCAGCCACACATCGTTAAAACCACAATTACCTAATAGACCGTTTACCATGTAAACCCAAGATCTGTTAATGGAGTATGTTTCTAATTCTCGGAACATAATATCGTAAACAAGTTTTACATATTTTTTATTATGTGTGTTTACTATCTTTAACCAGTATCTATTTATAATTACATCTAATTGCAATGGCTGAAAGATACAGATGTTCTTCCTAATTCCCCATATATAGAATTATTCTGTGTTTGCCTTAGGTCTTAAAAATACTTTGCAATAATGTATTCGTTCTATCTTTATATTGCTCGGTAATCCCCATATGTCGGAGCCATAACTTAAAACCGGGTAAATTAATGTATCAAACATTGTACCATATGCTCAGCCGTGGTATGCAACCATAACTATGTTTGATTAGTGATTTATTTTATCGTCATTAAAATTGATATTTGTTTCGTTTGTTCGTTAATAAGCTATAATTAGGTGTATCGCATGATTGTGAAGATGAATGGCATGAATAGCTTAATAACACCTTGTAATGAGCAGAAATTTTGGCATTGATGAAAATATATCTTGAATAAACTATAAAGGTGGGCGTTTAATCTTGGATACCATATTGAAATCCTGGCCACGTCCTAGTACGATGGATCTGTTTCCTGCCAATATTCCGCACCGTGGAAGAAACTCTCCGCTACAAAAGTAAATATGATTTATGGGTATGTCAAGACTATATCATGCGATTCCCACGGATCATCAAAAGCAGAAAGCGTGTCCATTGTCCAGCTGCGATTATTTATCCTCCGCGATATGAATCAATGGCGTCATTTGTTTTTCAGAGCGGTAACAATTTCCACTTTAAGTACACATGTTTAGTATTCTCTCAGAAATTTCTGCAGCAGCAGCTTCTCATGTGATTGCCCTCCTTCCCATTGGGTCAATAACTTGTCTTCAACTGTTTCGTTAACAATGTTTCGGAATTACTTGGGAATACACTGAAAGCTCCAATATTGAAACGTTATGAACAAATTACATTTATATTCAAACTAAATCTGTCTATTTTATTTACATTTTGTTTTACAAGAAAACGTTTAAAAAAAAAATATGTGTCATTAATGATTTATTTCATTACATAAACAGAAATCATTTTTTTTTTCGCAAACGTATGCTATTGCAACCTTAATACAACTACAGCTCTATATGAGGAGCTTGTCAATTAAAGCACTCGATCCGCGTTCACAGAACTCATCATACCAATACTCCAATTTAAGAAACCTTCTTTATCTATAATTGTAGAAGTAGGCTAATCACATTTAATTACGAATTTATAAATTAGGAACTGAATGATAATGAGACTACAAAAACTGACCCAGTATCTGTTTTTATTTTATTCTAGGTAAGTGCCAAATTAGTTAGACCAACTAGTTAGTTGCCTGGTTAGAGTGTGGTAACACTAGGACACTTAGTCAAGTCTTCGACAATTGGTGTCCCTTAAACCTAAGAGACAATCGTATACGTTCCTTAAAATAAAATAATTTGTATTTAATCAATCAAACAGCTCTTACGATATGTAAACAAGACGTTTATTCTCGAATTAATTGTACATACAAAACAATCTCCCCGATCAAAATATAACTGGGTGCTCTATGGCGCCTCCTTCATTTCAAGTTATACGAAATAATCATTATCTTGTTATGGTTTTTAATTGTTCACAATATGTTTTTACTTTCCGTATAACACTCTACAAACTATCCCTTTGGCGAAAAATGTTTTCAGCTAAGCGGAACACGTTTTTAGGTCGTCCAAGATATTATAACAATGACATTGTTGGGCAAGCTTTATGAGGGCTGGACATAAGCTATGACTTATAGTGTAATCAAGAGATTTTTTTTTTTATTTAAAACCCATGTAAGGTACCCTGTTTCTGATTCAAGGTTGCCATGATGTTTTACGGAACTGAACCAATTTAGAAGCCGATTCATCAGTGAAACAACTGTTTTATACTGAGTGAGCTGATTGAGCTTAAATGTGACTTCTTGATTGTTCACATTCTTGATCTGTCATAGAACTAAAAAAAAAACAATTGACCGCTTGTATCCAGTTTATGGGCCGATGTATCATTGAACCTAATGTTTCGATAAAGTTTCTGACGACGCTGAGTAGACGACGGACGCTTTTTGTTAACGGTTGTCACAATAGACAATCCCAGAATCGATAATATGGGCGCCGCCATATTGGCTATTACGTAACCCGCGATTGAAAAACGGTACTGAAGAATTTGACAGATTACAACGTTATCATAGTGTACACCCGCTTTATTCCAATAAACAGTACTTAATGACTTCGCACATTACGATTGAAAACAAGTGAAACATGAAACCAAGTGTCGATATGTATCACATCGTAAATCAATATAATTTAAATAAAAAATATACACGATAGATTCATAAAATATTTGTCTCTGCAACAATATTCAGTGACAACACGTAATGTTTAAGGCCGAGTTGGCATTTTTAAGCATACCTTTCAGTAATGCCTTTGTATAAAATTTAATTANCCCGGACAAGCAGATTGATAATTACTGTTAATGTCTTCATTATTTTACCATTGAATAAACTTAAATTTGTTGTATGTATTTATATAGTGTCACCTATATTAAATTTAAGAAGCAATGTCTCGAAGTTGCTTGTCAATGCCATTCACCGCATAAAGAGTGCAATTTGAACCAATCTTTTAAAACAGAACATTGCATCAGATGAAAAACAAAGTTTTAAGGAAAAACCAACACAGGGATGATTCATAATCCGATTGATTTTAGAGTTTTTCAAAAAGATACCTGTCAAGTTTCAAATGAAAATGACAACGACAACAACAACGCCCCTTAATGTACTGAATTGGTATGATACCAGACCTTTGATTATACATTTGTAATATTTCTGTCAATGTTAACAGTTGCATTATGGAATAAGTGTTCACGGTTGATTTCAAGATTGAAGTTAATATTTTATGCGGTTTTTGAGGTAAAGTATATTTATATTTACTATATTATCTTCTATCAATACGAAACTAGGATATGAGAAACCGATTCAAAAGGTATGGCGTACATGTTATGTAAAACGTTTGTATTTTTTTGAAATATTGACGTTTCAGCTCCTTTGACTATACGTGTAATGTATTCCTAAGCTGGAAGAATATATACAAAAGTACGTTGATTTGTTTTAATACAAAAAGCGACTGTAGGTAATATTACTCTTGATCCTGGAGTTAATAAACAAAAGACAATTAAAGTGGATACGTAACAAAGTGTTGAAGTTACACATGTTTAAATAAAACAATATTTCAGACGCGTTTAAATAAAACAATATTTCAGACGCAGAAGCGAGTTTTATATTTTGGATGTACTCTTTTATCAGTATCACATTTGGAGGTAATAATTCAATACAATGCGATTTTATAGGTCAATTTAATTGCTGTTTAATGTCATATATATTATGCATGCGGACTTTGACTATGTCCTTATCTTACTAAAATAATAAATATGTATTGTATGCTTTGTCAAAGAAACTGGGACATGTCTATATCATGGTGGGTGCTGAAAAACGAAATTAAGTCATTTTGCAAGATGGTAAGCATATGTACATAGATATTAAACCATTTAAGCCTTAATCTGTCAAATAAAGTCTAGAAATAATAGTAAGAAACATATGATGGACAAATTGCTTGTTTGCGGACAAAGCTTTCATATATTGACAATCAACATGTGCATATAAAACGACGCCTATCATGAGTTATGCTACGTTCTATTTATCAAGATAGGCGTTATGATTGAAATCGTTGTTTTAATCCTGAATTTGACTTGATGATCTTATCAGATCTAATCGGCTTTTATCAGACCTTTGAATAAATCTTGCAAATAGTGTTACTCGTAGAATTGTTTTAAAACAAAATTGTTTAAACGAAATGTGCGATAAACACAGTCAGCTGCGATAAGTCGTTAATGGTTTTGTTTCGTAGCAAAGCGAACGTTTTTATCTATTCGTATTTCCACAAGTTGATGATCGCAGTCGATCATATTAAATAAACTCGATTGTAAATTTAATTGTTATTACATCTTTCGAGTCAACTCATGACTCTCATGGCAAATACTGTCAAATGATCATGGCATATATCGCAACCATAGTCGTATCGTATTGTAACGAAACGAATTGATTCTTGAAAAATATCGGGTATCAATTTGTACAATAACGTACTGAATCTTGTGACCCTCATGATTGTGTCGATCTAGTCGAATCGAGCCCCAATCTTGAAATGATTGGAAACACTCTCAACGGACCGTATGTGATGGTATCTAAACTCTCCGATCTCCGATCAGACTTTACTAGATCGTAACACATGTTATTGTTAAAGCGTGAACAAAATACAAACGAACGAAAGGCAGCGAATCACAACGTACGAGCACGCAGCACTTCGTATCTTAGCCCAGTTTCGTGTAGCTAATCGGTGCTCTCGTGTCGGATCGTGCGACAATGTTAACGTAGCAGTAGATGAATATTACTTGTAAATATGCATGTTATGGGATGTCTTCGTGAATGATTATACAAGAAAAGAAAATCAAGCTGCGTACAGCTTTCTGTTTTCAATGCTTTATTTAAAATCGTGTTTGCCTAGATTGCGTACTGAATGCATGCATGCACAATGGTCAAATATTTGTTTGTAAGTGCGTGCTCCATGAGAAATTGGCTTGACTGTTAGTTCGTTATTCATCATGCAATACAAAAATGTATTACAAATGCCCCTGCCCCCCTAATGAGACGACGTGATGCATGTGACAACCGACTCCCTACTTCAAAGGCCAAGGTCATACTCAAGAGTTCATCGATTACGTTTGTGTTTAGTCCAGCTTATCCGAAGTTCAACTGTCATGCATGATGCTTTTGTATAATAATTTACCTCGATGTGGAGACGGCTTTTTGTGTGTAAAAACCGTCTCCATAGCTTAAAGGTAAATGTTACATTTAAAGGTCAATGATTATAGTAAGATATAAAATAACTTGTCCGTAATGTGACATCACCATTCTTCATGCAGTTTTAAGACAACTGGCCGTAAATGTTCATCATCTACATTCATTTGGTCGTGGGTATGACTCTTTTCCCGGATTCAAATGGTCCATTCCGCACCTCAAGATAAAAGGCTTCATCAAAACTGTAATGTCATTATTTATCATGCATGCGATTTAAATGCCATATGCAAACTATGTTCACCGCGAGATTTTCATACTTATAACTGTAAGATCAAGATCAATGGCCTATTTATAGGTTGAATGACAGATGTGTTTTTTTTCAGACTGACTCTTTACCACTGATACTGCAATTCGCAATTTAATCACCAGAAATTATCACGATGTAAAGATGGCGTGTCGCCTGGATGACATTTCTCCCTAGAGGTGAAGGTCAAATATCCAAAAAGGGCTTACTACAGCTTGTTCTGACAGTCACGTCATGATGTATCATGCAATTTAAAAACAATTTAACGCAACTATTCACCATCTGGAGACAGCGTGGCTCGCGCAAGTCATTTTCCAATTGCTTTAAGGTCGATGTTACACTTCGAAATCGAAAGTCAAACATGGGTACGTTGCAAAATGTAAAATAATATCAAGCATTTTCTACAACGGGTTCGACAAATTGCCGACAGGCGATATGGTTTATACTAAATCTGAAAGATCTAAAACCGAATGCACGTCACCATGAACTACGAATGTACCGTATTCTAATTATATATGGATTCAGTGTAAATATTAATGCAATTATGTCAATGAGTGCGACTTTGTTGACTTTATCGTTTGATACTAGAATAATATGTGTTTGCCCTGTCTGTTTGTTGGTTTGTTTGTCTGTTGGTTTGTTTGCTCAAACTTTAACATTGGCCTTACATTTTGCAATATTGAAGATAGCAACTTGATATTTGGCATGCATGTGTATCTCATGGAGCTCCACATTTTGAGTAGTGGAAGGTCAAGGTCAAGGTCATCCTTCACGGTCAAAGATCAAATATATGGGTCAAAATAGCTCAAAAGGGGGCATAGTGTTTCACAAACACATCTTGTTGATCATCCTTTCGTTAAAGTGATATTTAAAAACAACTTAACACAATCTAAGCCGTTGTATACAACCATTACTTAAATGTTTATCAGTGATTGATTTTATAGTCATAACAATTTATCTTTTCTTCGTTTTACATAACCATGTTATTGGAACATTTGCAAGTTTCGGGCGAAACATTAATCTAGTGGTTTTTAAAATAAAACTTTGTATTCAAACAAAACAATATGATGAATATGTACAGATTGTTATGATCTGTCACTTCAAGCTTATCGTAGTTATGGAACAATGATGATTGATTCAAATTTATCTCGGTGCATTTTATCGCAACTGGGTAGCCGTTTTGTATGTATATTTCTCCGAAGCATATCACCTCCAATTCGATTTCGTGTAATATCTTAAATGCTGTCAGAATAAATATGTGTTATTATAAGTGTGATGTTAAGAGCTCATTATGTTTTAACCCCTAATGATTTGCATTGACCATTCCCAGACGATGTCACCAGTTTTATTATTTTCAAAACATATTTATGAATTTGTGTGGCATGCACATTTCACGCTTGTGTGTCATAATATGTGTCTATTTGTTTGTTAATAAACTATTATTAGGTTTCCCTCCTGCTTGTGCAGATGAAATTCGTTTTGAGTTTATTGCATAAATATCTCAAAAGAATGAACTCATTGTAATGATAGGAAGTTTTTGCATTTATGGAAATATATCTTAAATAAACTTAATTAACTAAATAAAAGTTGGGCGTTTTATCTTGGATACAATATTGAAACCCTGTCACGTCCTGGAACTGGTTCCTGCCAATGTTCCACACCGTGAAAATAACTCTCCGCTACAAATAACAATGATTTATTGGGCATGTCAAGACTATATCATACGATTAACACGGAGCATTAAAAGTAGAAAGCGTGCCCATTGTCCTGCTGTAATTATTTATCCTCCGCGATATGAATCAATTGCTTCAAGTTTTTTTTAATGTATAAGCAGAAACAATTTCCACTACAACTGCAAGAAGTCGAGCGAATTGTCACAACTATTCAGTAATCTCTAAGGATGTTCTGCAGCAACAGCATCTCAATATTGTTGCCATCCTTCCCATTGGGTCAATCACTTGTCTTCAACTGTTTCGTTAACAATGTTTCGGAGTTTTTTTTGGGAATACGCTGACAGCTTCAATATTAAAGCCTTATGAAAAATTACATTTATATTTAAACTAAATCTGTCTGTTTCATCTTTAGGTGTTTTACAAGAAAACGTTTTACAAATACAAAACTATGATTCATGTTTGAAGTATTTTCATTGCATATACATAAATCATTATTTTGATTTCGAAAACGTGTGATATTGTACTCTGATTTCAACTTCAGCTTTATATTAGGAGCTTGTCAATTAAAGCACTGGTGCCGGGTTAACAGAACACATCATACCACTTCTCCAATGCACGAACCTTGCGTAAGATGTTGTAGAAGCAGGCTAATCACATTTAAATACGAAGTTAAAAGTCTCAAAATTAGAATGTAAGATAAATGAAACTAATTGTCAACATAATTAGGGATAATACATACAAAAACGTTCAGGCCAAAACTGATTACATATGCAGTCAGCACCTTCACGCGGTCAATTCAAAGCAATGCAGGTGGGGATGTAAACCGCTTAAGTATGATCTGTTATGAAAACCGGAAAATGAATACCACATGATTGGTTAAATAGGAAAATGCTATCCGTTGTAAAAGTCTAAGCCAGCACATTTGCATAGATATTGAATGATTTACCCCTTCATTTGGAAATGAATTTCAGTTACGATTGTAAGAACGATAAGGTCATCAATTTCTCGAATGTGGCCTGTGTTCGAATGTCGCATATTGTTCGTGTTTCCAAAATGTGAATATACATACCGAATAAATACTGTCAGAATACATAAATGATATGAGTTGATACTAGTAATTATACATGTATGGCTATGATGTCATGTTTTAAACTTACACCTATTTGACTTTTAATTTGGCAATTATGTACTTATGTAACTAGATATAAATACATATGAAAACTATGCCATTAAAGGATGCCATAATGGGAGAGTTACACTTATATTTATTACAATATTTTCTGTGGGTGTTGTTAATGTAATATCTGCATCTAAACCGGTCGCTTTATGATTCGATTCCAACTCAGCAAACAATCTAATATATAGAAACAAGGACAATCCAGAAACACTATCATGAAAGAAATTATTGTCTTCAAGTCTAATATTTAAGGCAAAAAACAAATACAATACAATACATATACTATTACGACGTTAAATATAAAAGCACGATTTATACCGGAGTCATCGCCTTCTGTAAAGTGCAATACAAAGAACTGGTTAATAAAAAATGTTGATGGCTAGTCTAACCTCATTCTAATCGTATGCTGTCTTAATAACAAATATAGGAATAAAGCATGATTAAAGCAGGGTCACCGCATTTGACAGATCAAAGAAAAGCAAAAAAGGCTTTACATGATTTTAAGTCAAGCCGAACCTCACACTTAGCAATGCAATTAACGATTAAAAGTAAACATTCACATTCTGCAAAATACAGATTTCACAATATGATGGACAACAACAAAGTGATAAATAATAGGGTCACTCCTTGGAAACACTAAATATAAAAACTTACTAAAGGCTTAAACTGGTGGATGGCTAGCCTAATCTCGAACATAGCTTTGATCGAAACATATACCCCATAACATTGTACTGTAAACTAAAAAGCAGCAGAACACAGTGAAATTATATTTAATTATAATTGAGTTATTTGATGGAGCAACTGAATAACCACTTGCTGAGGCACGATTTAATTTAAAAGTTAAAGAATAAGCTAAATCCCTTCTTATAAAATAAGATTAAAATACGAATCTAGCATTATATATTTAACATTCACAACGTATAGGTTCTTCAATGTAGTCGAGTTAATCAATAAACACACGACGTTGCATTTCTAACTTATAACTTGCACGTTCTCTTCCCTCAAAGTAGAAGAATTTTCGTGCAGTTAACTCGATATTGCATTATTAATTTAAATGCACCAGCGTCCGATTGTTTCCGCTCATCAATGTGGTGGAAGCGCGTGTTTACATAAATACAGCTGTGCACTATTAATTTCACAATGATTTAAATACTTTAAACAAAGTGCCGTGATTAAAAATGGCACAAACTTAATAACATATCATTTACACTTTTATGTATAATTGTTTACATTATCATATTTACATTATCACTTTGACACCCTACTATGCTCCATTTGATTGATTGCGCTTCCCTATTAAACACAGTGAAAGCCGTGAAGATGGCGATTTCAATCGATCCTAATTGATACAATAACGGAAAACATACTGTTGTATTTGTTACTGGCATATATTTGGGTTTACAAAAGACACGCAAGATATCACATACATTAACAATTTGTGTTGGTAATTTTGCACAAATCGTGTGGTTAAACATTGAACAATTGTAATGATGAATGACATGCGTGCAGGCTAGAGCAATTATTCACGTTCATTGCTGCGTTCTGTTACTTGATAATATGAGGTAAGAAGGACGTTAACATAGTAAATGAGCTCTTTCATTTATTTATTTTATTTGTGGTTCAAAACAATAAAACATATATCACCTGGTTAAATCGATAAAAATTATATCACCTGGTTTAATCATAAAGAATCATGTTGTTACCTTCGATTTTTAGCTCCTTATCACTCATTAGAATATCTCAATAAATTGTTCTATGCAAACTGGAAAGGAAAACATGAATGACATAATGTTACGCGCGAATCGAATACTACATACATTATTTCAGGGTACTAGGTTTTACAGTTATTACTTTACTATAACTTGCGGAAGAGACAATATAGCAAACATTACTAATACAATGAACTTAGTTGTAAAATTTAATGAAGGTTATTGGTACAATCATTTTGGCATATTGCTCGGTACATTGAGAAAGTACTGATTTAAAATAAACGGCAATAAAGTATTTTTCGCCTGCGACTTTTATTTGCATTTTAACTACAACGGCAACATTAATTCGTATTGCAATTCGGTCGTTAACATGTTTGACATTTAAAAAATTAAATACAAACAAGCAAACTTATATAAGCAACTGGTTATAAAATGACTCCATATCACTTCTTAACCCAATCACTCCTTTGCTTTAATTCTTACAGCGACAAAAAACCTAGTTTAATGCAATATGTTTTTATCACAGTAACATAAATTTAGTGGCAGTAGAAAGAGGATTTAACAATGTCCAAGTGTCTCACAAGAAATATATTCATACCAGACGTCTTTACCAATGATCGGCTTTTACTAAACTATGATTAATCGGATCTTTCCATGGTTAAGTCATTTTCTTTGCAATAAAATAAGACAAACGTATTCGGAAATATGCGTATGAATACTGAGAATGATATGATCTCTCATTGTATATAGGTCCTTAATTTAAGGCATATTACCTAAACAAAAACGCATTATACCTATAAAACCACGAGACTCACTAAATAAACTAAACTGGATTTAACACGTTTAATAGATAATGCAAGATATTGGGTTGTTAAAATTAACTAAACATTCCAGAGACATTATCAGAAGAGAAATTCTATTTAACGTCCTGTTAACACATTGATTGATACTGGGATCACCGTCTTTGAACGGTACTTGCAAAGGTTTGGGCGTTTAAATCGAATAAGGGCTAGCGTTATCCCAACTACCGTTTAAACCTTTTTAAAAGGCACATAACACGTTTAACCGCGTATGTACACAAATCCTGCTTGTGAAACAATCATTTGCCCAACATGGGATTGACATAAAATATTAATAAAATATACAAAATATTCTGCTTGAATTACAATTTGAACTCTAGAACAAAAATTGACCAAGGCAAGATAATGTCGACTTCAGTAGGATGGAAAACAATGAAGTTATCAAGACATTCAGAACAACGAAATGATCTTACAAATGATGCCTGACCTTTCACACACATTTCTTTCTTGTCCCCAGAGAGATATAGTATGTAATTTACCTTCATTGATACCATACCATTAACGAATAAAAGATAGTTTTCGTCAGCGAATGTGAATATATTGTCAAATCGAAGTCGGTTATATGCGGACGTAAAACTCAATACGTAACAATTTGTTCAAACTACATATACGGACCTTATAGTATTAAAAGTACCTTAATCTGATGGTTCTGAAGTCATTGTTATATTTGATGTTAGAATGCTCTTGTTGTTACTGTACAAATTGAATAATTGTCTGTAAATTAAGATATGACTGAAGGACCTGTCAGTTGTTTACGTTTAATTTAAAAAGCAGACATATTGTATCCAGTAGTAACTGTTTCGTTTTAAAGAGATCGAACTATTGCAAATGAATCCATTAACAGAACTGCGTTGAAAAAGCAACATACTTTTAGAAGAAACAAGTTTATACATCTTGTGTAATTGTGTAATTGATGGTCTATTATTTAATTAGTATATGGGACATACTGGACATATAATAATGCCTTTAACACATTCAAGCTCATTTACAATCACACATTAAACTGATCATTTTAATATGTTGAATTTATACAGTGTGTTTTTTCGATTCTTAGCGCTTAAATTAGCAACGTTTTTGTCTAAAGCTTGCCACTCCCCGTCGTGTATAACGTGTCACAGTTACGCAGCATACTCAGCATATCGAATGAATCGAGCAATCAGTTGTTGACATCATATGTTTATGTCATGACAAATGTGAATTGTATCGATCATCACGGAATGAAAGAGTGGTGTGCTTCTGAATCATTTACAAGATACTAAAGTAAGGCATTTTGTCTGTGTATTAACGGCACAAGAATTAGTATACCTTCTCATTATGTCGTTGCTAACATGAATATGGGCGTAGTTCTGGTGTTGATAACTCCACTTAGACTTTTTTATTTTGAATACGATATGAGATACACAGTGTGTGATGAATAAGCAACTTCGTTTAGAACGTTATTACGATGTCGTATGTTTAAAGCATCAATCAAAACATGATTGATCGAATGTTAACAACCAAACTAAGAACAACATAAACACAACATGTACTCATTTGTCAGTAGGGCTGACGTGTTTGCTGATTCGTATAATTCAGTCATATTGGTTAAATAAGCTACATGATTAAATCAGACATGTCTGCTTTTTGTCAGGATGAAATTTCAGAGATGATACATGTATAAATGAAGTCATAACACAATTACCGTCATCATGCATTTGATATTAATTCACAATTGTGTTATGAAATAATATTTGTAAAAACAGATGTACACCATCCGTCGTTAACAATATATGATGTGTAACAAAATAAACATTTCACGTGTACCTATGCAAAAAACTATACACTAAACTGGAATTTATAGAGCATATTTGATTGTCTAAGCGGTAATAGGGTTACATGTTTTCTAAGTGAAGAGAGAACATATTTTTACTAGCATTTGTGTAAATGTGTGAATTGTCTCACTTTACTAGGAACATATTTAACTAAATAACCGATAAGTTAACACAATTCGCCTAATTCAATGCTTGAGTATTATTTCCACAATACTGGTATTTATATATACTTCTTTTTATGATTTCATATGACGAACAGTGACGTGATATATTGATACTATGAAAATATTAGGAATTAATTCCGCAATAATTTTGATTATTGAATTGAAACAAGGTATACTGCAATCAGATGTGTTTGCGTGTTTACGTAGCCTTTGGTTTAGAAAACATGTTTAGTATGTTCCTTGCCTGTTTTGTGTATTTTTTTTTAACTTTGAACGTTTTTAAAGCAGAGAGCGTGTTATATTTTTTCTCAATTATAAACATGCACTAGTGTAAATAACTGCATGGGTAAACAACTGCATTAACACACATCTGAATGAAATAACTACAAACTGGTTCATATAAAGTCTTGCTTTGATCGATATGTCTACAATACAGTGAGTCACTTTGGAATTAAAATAGGAAGTTACTTCAATGGTTTTTAGTGCCTGATTGAGTTCAACATCGAAAATGGCTTCAGCGCTTTGACGCAGTATTTAATGTCATCACAATGTCATGTCATCAAGCGGACGTGAATCACTTGTTTGCATATTCTCGGTATAGAAGTCACGTCATCATTAGTCAAGCAGACGTGAATCACTTGTTTGCATATTCTCGGTATAGAAGTGACGTCACTATTAGTCATGCGGCAGTCTAGAGATTGTGTGTCATAAGAGCCCATCCCCTTCTGGATGAGTCGGAGCGTTACGATGAAACCCGGACAAATTTACAAGGCTACACGACTGCATTGTGAGTCATTATATTTCTCATATTAAAAATAAGCCTTTTAAAGCTTAAATGTAATGTATGTTTCCGTTGAAGCGGTGTAGACATAGAACAATTCCAATTTGAATAAATTTAAATAGGAAATAAGTTTAACTGTTAAAATGGTAGATGGATAAATGTGTAAACAAAAAGTACATATATGAAAGGCATGCCGAACTCACACTTAATTAATAAGAAATAAGACAATGTGAATACAAATTGACATCGAAGTATGCAGCAGAAAATTGAAAGCTATCAAACATAATTGATATACAATTAAACTTCAGGTAAATACTCTTTTGCTTAATATACACTGGAGTAACATAATTCGAATTTTCTAAGAAAAGAAAGGTAAATACTGGTATCAACGAAATCGTTTCTTAATGAAGTGCTTTCAAAACCAAGATCATGACGTGTCTGACACCAGATGGCATCAATGAATCAAAAAGGAGAAGTTCAAACGTGTGGCAGAAGGCAAACTAAAACCGTTTCACATGATTCAGCAGCCGGTATTTCAGGAAACCTTAAATTGAATTTATTGATAAATGAGCCCCGTCGATTGAGATAAAGCCGTTGTCATATTTATGACGAAGATTCGACAGAAAATTCATAGCCGGCGAAGTTGGGCCGGATGTGATAAACTGTGAATGAAGTACAGTTTGTCACATCAGTCGCTAAATACGTAAAAAATATCAATTGAAGCTAAACAAAGAGCCAGAGAATTTCGCTTGTAATGTGGCTTATACTAAAAGATGCATTATTTCACATTTTATTATTTCATCCAAACTCGATTTGCTAGTGATAACGCTAATGACATAAAGTTGTGGTTATTCATGAAAAAAAAATAATATTCGAAATGTTTTTTTACTTCTTTTAGCGTCTTCCTTTATATTTTCAGACCTGAAGCCACACAGTAGGAACAACATTTCTAGAACCGTAAAAAAACAATTAACATTAGAAAATAATTTTGGTACATTTGTACAATAAAACTGACACATGAGATGAATTCATAGAGCGTTTTATTCCGGATTATATGGCGTCAAATATCTGGAAACACATATGAAGCCAATTCATTTATTACTGTGACTATGAATGACAGGCATAGAGATCAGAGCATTCAATCGTGTGAAGGTTTTAGGTGATTTGAGATTCAAACGAGTGATTCAGTTTAAATTATACGTTATTATACACGTGATTTCCATACGTGATTTCAACAGACAATGAGTGGCTTATGTTGTTCATTAATTAAAATAGGATTGGCATATGGGGAAGCTTCAATTGGGATTTAACTTATGTGTTAAAAATGCTGGTTTAAAGATATCGCGTTCAACAACATCCTTAAATGATTGCGATGTTTAGAGGTTTTAATACCGATTAAAACCCACATTGTTGTTTTACATAGACGTTCCTAGACGGTAACCGTGCAATTGCAAAACTATTAGTGACTAGTGACGAACACATATATGCATTTTTGCACAGAGAAATTGTTCTAATGAGAGAGTTTCGAATTTATTGAAACAATGCTCCTATGTAGTTTTGTGTATTATATATGGGATACAAACTAGATATACAAACTAACAAACTTAGCACACATTACATTGGCGAAACCGTTTCCAATTCCGCCCTTATTACAGTCTACATCGTGTCAGATATGTCATTATAGGCACTTATACAAGATTCACTCGTCTCGTGTGACAGTAATAAGCGATACATTTGCAATAATTCCTATTCCTTTTCGGTTGTTCACTTTGTTGGACAGACGAACCACAGACGAAAAAAGCTTTACAAATAACGATATGAAAAATAGTTGCCGTTCGGATAATCACTGAGCTCCAAGTTACTTCAGCTACTCTTATTGAGTTAATTAAACATAGGAATAACCAAGCGATGTTATTAAGATAGTGATTAGCATTTTATTGGACATAAAAGTATTATGCGGTGACACATTGGGCATATAATTCCATAAATAGTTTGTATTTATTGGTTTTCCCTTAAACAGGACAGGCCTAACCCAATGTATTAGGCCCGCTACAGTCAAATTGGCCCACTGTTGTAGAGCGTGTGTCGCGTTAATAAAAAGTAAACTACTTAATCATATGCATATATCTCCCTGTGAAATTTGTATAAAGACAAACTGTTAATGTGTCGCCGTTCTTAGAACGTTACTTAATTGTTAACTGTGGACGGCATTGGCCAATACAAACCCTCATCCAAGTATTTATATACATACATCCAAACGCCGTATATGATTTCTGCCAAATCACTTTGAATGAAGATATAGTTATCAAGAACACTTTGACGTTTCACCCGAGTGCAGGAAAATAGCTCATGTTTCGTAAATGTTATGACGTCCAGTTTAAAGCAAATCTATTATCAGATTCCTTATATTGAAACTATTATTTTTTTAATGGAACGAATTAAGTTTTAATAATATTGTATACCTATAAAAGACCTAGGGCCTAATAACTCTTTTGTACGTTTGCATGATTTATTACCTGAAAAAATCGTTCACTAGTTATCAATCGCCTTTAATGTAATCAAACGAAGTAAATATGCTTAATTCAATGTTTATGTCAATGTTATACATTAAAGTAAAACATTCATTAAATTTTTTTCTCGAATTGTGTATTTAGCTTGTTTTGCTATGTATGTATTGCCTTCGTTCGAAAATGTGAAAACTGGAAATTTCAAAGTTATTAACAAGCTAAACCATGTTTTATTCTAATATTCCCATACAACTGTGTCATATTATTCGAGGTGAAATAGTGGTATTATTATATTTATCTTCTTGGACACCTTTGTGCAATGTTAACATATGGGTTGTCATGAGCATACAAAACCCACAACGTTTCTCAATGGCAGCTAATATTTTTTAGAGCATCGATTGTCAAATTACAATACCTAGAGTGAGCTAACTAGGTTACAAGCATCGCCATATTCTTGTGTTGACATTTTGCTGAATTGTTCCCCCCAAAGTGTCCACTACGGTTCATAATCAATAGCATAATGCACGCCAAACGTGTAGTGAACAAATCGCGCAGACGAATCTCATTCTATGTGTTTGGCAAGATTACATTCCTGATATAAAAAACAAGTTCCGAAGTCAAGCAATTGCATGTATTATAGTTAATGTTTTGTTAATTGTATTACGAGTAATAGGCGATACAAACAACCGATGTACAGAGACTACATTTATCATAGTTATTGTTTTGTTATTTTTTTTTGCAACATATGTCTTTATGTAAGTTTACTTTTATGACAATAAAAATACCTATATATTTGTCATGCATTTGTATAAAAAAAAAATTGTTCATACGTGTTAGATGAAAATGAAGAGTTCTGGAGTTTAATTACTCATGTACTCGTACGTACGACTACGCGCAACAACGCGGTCCTACATTATTTTTTTCAGATCACATGCTGTCTTCAAAAGAAATCAACATACCATATGTGAGTTTGGTTATAAACTTCGAACAGTTTCGCTGGAGTCGGAACATAAAAATAATAGGCATATACGTGTAGCCACCCTACATGCAGCGTTGGTATGTTTGGATTTTAGGGCGTCAATATTGCACAATGTAAAATAAACAGTATACGGTATTATGAAATAGGTGTCTTTGGGTAATCCCCAGATGCATTGCATTTCTGAATCACACTTCACCTTATTATTATGGAGTTCAGTGGAAAGTAGTAATTGGAGTTGATATTCTGTTTCAGTCTCGCATTGCTTCGTCTGTGCCATTGCATGAGAGGTATTGGGTGGGTTAAATTAGTATATGTAAATGATTTTAAAATTGTTAAAAGTTTAATTTCATTTGTAAAATACACGATTTTGGGACGGTATGCCAAACACAAATATATAAAGTATGGCAAGATATGTATCAACTAAATATGTTGCAAACAGTATTCATATTTAATCAATTTAAAATGTAAACAAGCGTACACGATTAACATAGTAATATGCCTATTGATGTTGAAAACATACATTTTAACCCGATAATGTAAATGTAACAGATTTATACCAATTGTTACACGAAGACAACTCGGGATCATGTGAACATATGCCTTATGGGCGCTGAGAGGATTTATGGCAATACATGCGACACACTACGTTGTGGGTGCGTTAACACATGACTTTTCGAGAATCCATATATGATGTTTGTAATGATTTGCGCTTTTGCGCCACTTTCAAAACCTACGTAGGAACATATCGGGATTATATATTTTTTGAGTTGTAGACCGGGTCGCGCACTTTCCTTATCTGCAGTGGTATAGTGCGTTTGCTTACCACATGACACTGAACGGGGATATTCAAATAGGACCATCAATTTTTCATTCGCCACAGAAGGAATCACAATTTAATCCATTCAAACACCACCGACCAAGTACATGTCACAATCTCATCGTTTAAGGCCATATGACAAAATAGTGACCAGCCAGGGAGATCCAAATGGTATATAGACCGAATCCGAAGGCAAAGAACAGTATTTCGTTTGGGGCTTCTTGGCAGGTCACTATTATGCCGTTAGGCCTTGAGAGGGTTTTCTTTTGATTACCATGTACCTTACAATTTCATCATCTATATCAACCTGGGTATTACCAACAATTTTATTCGCGCTGACACAAACTGTCATTTTTTTTTCTTAAAGTAAAATTAAGCACGCGCGGTCCATCTAAGAAAATGAATATAAATTAAGCAGGACATATTAATGGGAGATACAATATTGAGGATTATAACGTAATTTGTAATATATTGTATCTAATAGTATCAATAAACCATTGTTGAAATATGTTCAACGTTCTTGTCAACATTGTTTTACAATATGTTATGAGGATATATAAAAAGTCTTTTTTTTTGCCAATCATTAAACGGTTTCTCGTGAAAACCTGCTTTGAAGTCCTTAGATGTAGAGACGAAAGATTATACAGCAAAACCAATGGGTGAAGCATAAGGCTTAATGACACAATTGTATGATCTTAAAGAATAATTTAAGAATCTTTCATATTACTAGTGTCTCGTGTTGTAGATGTATTTCTTTAGTTTAAAGAGTGTTATGTTCATATAAATATTTTATTACATGTCTGTAAAGTCTCGTTTAATGTTTCAGAAATTAATGCAATAGACTTGGGTTGTAATATAAACCCTTTATGAATATTACTAATCGAGATACCATATCATGTTAATACTTAAGCCATATGTTTGCCACATGGAATATGTTTTAAACACTTTTGTGTTGTCATCTAATTATCTGCGTATATAAATGTATATATAGTGAAATATTCTAGATAAGTTTAATCAATGGTAATACATGGCCACAAGGCCACCAAACAAAATAGCTTCGTACTTTTGTCAGTATATTAGATTTACTTGATGTTAATACAATAGGTAGAGTTACATGAGCGTACGGAAATATACACAGAACAATCAAAACATTACACGTGACAAAACAAAACCACATGCTTGTTGTTGCCTGCGACATTAACCGTTACACTGTATCGTGGCGTATTTCAATTAAACCGCGAATGTTTTTTTCCGTTCTAATGCGCACCCCACCCAAAATTTAATCATGTTGTATATTCAGTTCTCTGTTGTATGTGTTGTCGTCTATCCTATTGAAAATCGGGCACTTGTCTGAAATAACAGAGAAGCGGAACGTAACAATATGTTTCTTCCCCCGAAGGGAGTACTATAGAAACCGTACGTCCATCTGACTTTCCGTCTTTCCGTTTGTCCTTCCGTCACTCATTTTCCTGCGATTCGTTTGCGGAGTATAACTGGGGCAGTATTAAAGGTCTAGAAATTTAACTTCCTGCAATGAGAGAGATCATCGGCGGTGAGTGCATACAGCAAGGACCATACCTCTATTTCATTATTTACAGAGAAATTGCATTTTTTTTAAGTTTCTTGTGCAGCGCATACCTCCTTAAGTGTTGAAGGTATTTATATGAGTGTGTACCCTGATAAAGGACAAGTTCCAAAAATATCCTATCAGTATTTTAGGAGTTATTGCCCTATGCTCAATTGTTGTATAGTCCTTTGTTACTTCTTGTGTATAACATAATCATAAATGGGAAAGTATTGAAGGGATGTACATGAACGTTTCACGTCATGATAGAGGACCTAAAGGAAAAGTGCAAACCATAACTTTTTCTCCAGGACTTACATAGTTATTGCCCGTAACTAAGCGTCTTGTGCGGAGCAAAACTTCATTGACATTTACAGTAAATGCAGAGTATAAGAATTGCCATTCGCTTATTTTGTATAGTCGTTTTCTTGTGTTTTTGTGGAGCATAACTTCGTAATTGTTGAAGAGATTCACATTTCATTTTTTGAAAGAGGACTTAAAGGACAATAACAGAGTACAAAGACCATAACTCTCTCTTCATGATTTACAAAGTTATGCCCATTAGTTTTTTATGACGCTGAGCATACCGCCCTTTGTATTAAAGGTATTGGGATAACGCTTTGTATATTGGTAGAGGATATTGAGAATAAGGGCAGAGTATAAGAAAACCACTTCTGTCAGTTTTTTTTGGAGTTGATGCCCTGTGCTAATTTTTTTGTTTTATAAATTTTATAAAATCCGTTTCATGTGCGGAGCATAACTATTAAAGGTCTTGAAGTTTAAATGCCTATGACTCTTTCAAGGGTTATAATTATCATTTTGATTATTATCATGTGTTTATTTTTGGTGTTTGGATAATAAATGCATTAGTATTGATTAGATTTAAATATTAACTCTATTTACAATATTACTTTCTTAGTATAAAAGGGAATGTAGTTTATATAATGAAAGGGAACGCTAAGAAGCAAAACATAGTACACATAGGATAACGTATTCTTCAGAAATTTATAGTTAGAGATATTTTCATATTTGTTTCTTAATGAATAAATACAACTTGCATGCTTCCCCAATTCCATTGACTATCTAGATGAGCATGTTAGGTGAAATTTATACTTCAGGGGCATTCGGAACTTAAAGTTACAGTACTTGGTTTGTTAATTTAATAACGATTTTTTGCATCAACCGTCAACTAGAAGCGCAAGGCTACCTTTGCAAAAAAAACTTATATTCATGATGTACATTTAACACGATGTTCAGACAATATTCAGTACAATGACAACTGTTCAAAGCATTTTATAAATACCATGTCATGTAGACAGATTTGATGACATGTCTATCTTCATCTCTTACATTTTCGGTCATTATGTTATTTTTCTCTTCTTTGGTTAAGTTATAAACTTTTGTTTATGATGGTATGTCTACTTTAAAAGTACACATACACCGTAATACATGAAATATATAGAAGTCCATTCAGAAAAAAATTGTGAATTGCAGTTCAATTACTGATTAATGTTTGTGTTCGTATTTAATCGTAAACATCGAACCCTGACATTACAGCAAACATGTCTGATTTAATCAAACGAAACCATTTTACGGACACATTAACATGTCTCCAAAATATGTCGAATGCACAGGCTGAGCTGGAACTACGCTAGCCTCGTATGGATAAAGATATATTTTCGCATGGCGCGGATCATATTCGAAATACACCTTATAGACAAAGCCAGCAAACAATGACTGGCCTTTCACAATCATTCGTCTCGGAAATAATATGTATTTTGCGTACATTTTTTTCCCATGAATTATTTAACTACTGCAAATTGCCAACACGACAACGGTTAAAACGTTATTACAAAAAAGACTTTGTTCTTCCACTATGAAGTGCGATTTAAAAATGAGGTAATATTATTCATTCTAGGCTAACGTTGATTAAACAAGTGGTATTATTAATCATTATATTCTTACGTGTTCGTTAACATATTGAAACACACCTGCCATTAAATTATATACATAGAGGCAGTTCGGCGATTTTTGCGCCAAGCCTTCAACTGGCATTCATATGCCGTATAAGGATATAATAACTATCTGTATTTAGCCTTTTCTCCGGACATTACTTTACCTCTTCGGGAAGAACTCAATTCTTTTTTTGGAAATCAGAAGTAAACTGTTTATCTTGGAAAATGATTGTTGTTAGGAAATCTGCTTAGATGATCTTACATCATCTTAGACAAAGATTGTCTTGCAAACACCCGCGCATAAATCGAACACGGAACCTCCCGATGTAAACGTTCTTAACACAACACTACGTCATTGAAAATACTGTTATTGATACTGAGTTTTATTTAATTATCAGTGTTTGCCATTGCATCCCTCTGTTTACATTCAATGACGTCTTAATGTTTTATTTCTACATATAAAGTAAAATGAAACATGTAAATGTTGGTGATACATTTAATCTAAACAGAAAGTAACCTGCATTCTTAATCTAGCAATTTAACAATGTAATTTATTACAACAACTCACAATTCAGAGAAGAAAAAAGAAAGGAAAAGAAGAACATTGATCGCGACAAATTAGGATAATAATTTCTCATTCTGAGTTCGTTCGTATGCCCCATAGGGAAATCAGGCACATATGGATTTACTTATTAAGTAATTTATAATTTTGCTATCGAACGTTATGCAGTACGTTTTGTAAATGCGAAACAATAAAATCAAATTTTCATACATGCTTCAGTTTGGCCTTTGATACAACATGGACATAAATTAGTATGTTTTAGCAATATCGCCATGCTCATTTTTTCTAAGTTTATTAATCGGCCTACTTCAAGAGACTAAGACTCCAAAAATAATGTGTACGTAAATTGGCTGCTAACTCGTGGCCACGAGTTAGCTAAGTCGGGCACTCGAGAAAGTTTAAATTATTCCCTTTGTTGTTTAATGCACCCTGTCTTTATTTACTGCACCGCTCTTTTTTAATTGCACTCCTCTTTTATTTAGTTTTGCACTTCTCTTTTTTTGTCTATCTCGTGGCCACGACATAGCTTACTCGTGGCCACGAGTTCGTAAGTCGTGGCCTCGAGATACTAAGTCGAGGCCAGGAGGTAGAAAAAAGAGGAGTGCAATTAAAAAAAAGAGGAGTGAATGTCACCTGTATATACATGTCCATGAAACTCATCAGGATTCATAATCACTTGAAATCACTTGAAATCAGATAGTGATTTTTTAAGAAAAATTGGAACACAGGCTTTAACACCATAACGCTTATTAGTTGTTGTTGGCTTTACGCATATAGTAAAACACCTGAAATATTAGGACACCAAATGTGACTTTCTTCTCGTAACGCATTTCCCATTCTAAATCCAAAGTTTTACCATTATTAACGTAATTGCTATGTTCGTATTTGAAAGCATAATTCATCACTTGGTTACAACTTCAAAGGGTTTCTATTTTCAAGAAATGTTTGTCAGAACGCATTATTAATGCAACACAATCATTTGATTCCTTGATGCTAAAGACTCGTTTCTATAAATATTTCGAAATGTTAGATATATTTAAAAAATGCATCTTTTTGGGCGGATGACTATGGTAGCTGTTAGAATGGTTATTGTGTTGAAATTAATGCATTTAATAAATCTAAACATGTCTTTAATTTACTAATAAATATTGTTATAATTAGGATCAGCTTCAGAGTTAAAACAAGAAATTGAAATAATGTCTTTACTTGGTAAAATGTTTTTTTTTTAGTACCGGTATTAACTTTTGCTTAACTCGATTTTGGAAACACAAATAATCAATCACAGTTTGAGCAGTCTTTTTACTGTTTAAGTACACATGATTTTTATTTGCATGAAAGTAAAAAAAAAAATACATACAATATATTAATTATTTTGCAACTTTGCTTACCAAATGTAAAGGGAGCATACCGCTATATCCAAGCGTGATCAATACATTGTCCATACGTAATTAGTATATGTAACCCGTCTAATAACTTAAGCGTCTTACATTAGACATATTTCATAACAAATCATTTTAATATATAAGCAACACCAGCTAAGATTATCTAATATCTGTATTTATTCATTAAATGATTGATTATCCTTTACATAATGACTGAACAGATATTAAAACATACTAACTACAATATTGAGACTAACCTGAATTTGACAGTTCAATGTTTAATATGCATGCACGAGACGGCTGCATATCGACGATGTACACATATTTAATCAAACATATAAATACCAAAAAAATACAATTTATAAATCATTTTTTCTTCGTTTATAATATATTTCGTGTCGTCCTATGGCTCTACTATTGCATACAAAAAACCAACTGGACTTATATGAATTTTGAATGTTAGCTTTTGCACCCTTAGAAAAACCAGCCATTATCTCAATTGAAGGTAACATTAAACATGACTATACTAATGACTTTAATTGTATTATTATCTATTTGTTAAAATATTAGAATTGACACATGTGCAATACAAGCAATTATAAGTTACATGTTTGCAACTCCAAAAAAGTAAACAAACTACATGTCAAAATGCATGTTTTGATAAAATCTGCATTTCATTGGTTTAAATTATTTTTGCATTTTAACATTTGTATTTTCATTCACGTGTCATTTCATAATCTATTTAAGTGGTGTCGTCATAGTGTTTTCAACTGGGTTTAGAATATGTTATACAAACGCATCAAGAAGTCGTGCTTAAAGAATTTAAATGCATCATAATATTGGTCAGCAGAGGTCTTATTGACTTATTCTTGAAGGATGCATATATACACTTGGACACTTTTCTAACGCAACACGTTTCAAACTTGGATATCTCAGTATGAGCAGATATTTTAATAAACAATTGTACATGCGCTCATTTGACCACATCCTGTCCAAGCTCACGATAAAGTCCTTCATCCGTGACGACCGGACGCTTGATAACGTCGAGTAGGTATGGTTTCATCTTTACTCAGAAATGAGATATCCAAGTATGAAACGTGTTGCGTAAGAAAGTTTCCAATTACGTGTTGTGTTTTAAAAGTGTATGTGAAGACCTGAATAAGTGTTTTTACAGTTTCGACAAGTTTACACTGTTTAAGCATCTGTTTCTTACAGGTTTGTATTCAATTAAACCAAAAAACAACATGTCTTTATTTAACAACAGTATTGTGTTATCATCAACGAGTACTGTGTCAGTTTGCGTCGTCATTTCTTCTTGAGGAGAAGCTCCTGAAGAGCTGAGAGAAAGAAAAGCCTCGCGATTCGTGCATCACATTTGGAGATCCGCTTTTATCATAGTTAACAAAGAACTTGCATTCACCTTTTCCAGACGTTATGACAAACCGCTTGTAGTTCCAGTCGTACATCTCTATTTCCGCGCTTTCCACACCGATGGATCCTTTTCTTTAGGAATATGGTCGATGACCGCTTGAAGTAGACGCCGGAGACCGGTTTCGTCGCCTTGTCCTTCATTGAAACAGAACCTTAAAATTGCCTTGGCAATATTTTTCTTGTTGATTTCGGAGACCTTGAATGAAAATAACGAGAAATTCGAGATTTATTAAATCTGAGTTCGTGCTTACAAAGCGCCTTAGATAAATCATAACACGAGCTGAACTTTAGGTCAGACTTTAGATCAAATTTTCCATTGATATTCTTACAAGTTCTTCTAAGTTTTTCTTCTTACAAATAAAATGTTCACCATGTTAGAAATATTTTCTTGTGATACAATTTTCAATATCAAGCAACTTAAACACAAAATAACGTAACCAGAGACTTATGAATTTTAATGAAATTAATTGAGTGCCCTAAATTTTCCATAATGAGATTTGTGAGTTTATGGGAAAATGAAAAACTAAATATCCCTTGATTAAGTTTCATTCTCTATGTAATGCGTGTACACGAAATGAAATGTTTTCTTTTCGACATAACGTCGCAAAGCTACTGTTAAAATGAGTTTACCATAATTTCAATTTCAAACAAAATGTAAATAATTAAATTGTAAAGTCGTAGATTGCGAGTAACGAATAACGACGTCGTGTTAACACTTAAAAGGGCATAGAAACGGTTTTATGATGATAAAAACAGAACAATATACACCATGTAAGCCATAAATATACACACGTACCATATTTGTTCAATAATATATCAAGACGGCCTATAAATATAAATAAATAAATAAAAAATAATTATACATTTATAACTAAATAAATAAATAGAAGAAGTATATATATGTTTCGCATTAATATTCAACTTCTCTACATTATTCGCACTATTCAATTGAATTGCGTTAAACGGCTGCATGCAATTTGTTTATAATAGTCTCCATGAATAAATGCGTTTATATTATGTAACATTACCTTACATTCTGCTTCCTGAATATCGTCCATTGTTGATGAACCAGTCTGTTGCGACCCGCAGTTTGATGTAAACGAATGCAGAACTTCTTCACGTACACTTGTACACAGTTCTGATTTAAAAAAAGATTGTTGTACAGTAAAACACCAATATTCTCAATTGTTTTTGTGTTTATAAGAAGTATTGAATAAAATATAACCGTTTCCCTCATGCCAAGCGTGTCCTGTTATGATCATTTTGTTAACATAAAGAACGAGGCTCTTGTGATGACGTCACACGAATGGGTTTCCAGTATTTTGTTTCACTAACGTTACTGCGCTTGAAAATAAAAACAAACACAACCAAAATGAGAAAAAAATAGGTATACTTGCATTTCAAAATCTTACTTCAACCAAAATAATCAAAATGTATCCATATTCCATACATTTCATTGGTCCTATTCACTTAATTTCTACATACAATTCAAATTGAAGCAGACGACTGCACTACTGTAAACTACAGTGTAGTGGTAACACAACTGAAAAAAATACCTTCAATTTTTAGAAAATGTTGCATTATATCATCTCTCGATTTTCAGAAAATATAGCATGAAATCATCGTGATCCAGAGTGACTGTTGTGTAGATGCCAACCAATGGAAAGCATGGTTATATCCTCACACGATCTAAAGAAAAAATCCTAGAGGGAAATTGAGAACAATCAGACAGTACTAGAACATATTAGAACTTATAGTGCAAAGGCCTCTTTTAAACATTCTGCGACCACAGTTTCGGTAAGTCATTTCAATTTATTAGTAAGTTTACAATTGTGTTTGCTTTATTTTGATTTTGACTTTTGTTTAATTAAGAATATGGTTACTCGCACTTGAGTCGATTTTGCCTTTGAGTCGGAAATTTTTAGTTATTCGCTTGCGAACAACTTATCGTATTCTCAAAATAGTATCGAGTTAAGTACTGATCACCGAACAAAATTGTTGAATCATTTATGTCTGAGATTCCAGTTCTTCAACTACATTCATTCACAAATTGACACATACTGTCGCTCGATTGGTCATTGTCGGCTCGGGTACTACCTAAAGGTACACCGGGTACTCTTAAGTATACTAAAAATGTACCCCGGGTACGGAAAATATACTTAAACGTACCCGGGAATACTAACGCTTAATTGTTCGTTGTCGGCTCATTTTTTAAATTAATTATGTTCATATATATGTAAATTTTCTGTAAAATGGCCTCTATATTATCGAAACGCAAACAAAATAAAGCATGTTGTGGCAGGTTTTGTTCAAAGAGAATTTTGGTTCATTATTCGGTATCGAGTTTTACGACATCGGATTTTGGCCGGGAATACAACTCGGGTACAGTCTGACATTTGCTGGGTGCCTTTAGCGTATTGTAGTATACTTAAGAGTACCCGTTGTACTTTTAAGTACCAATCGAGCCACAGCGTGAATATCATGTTAAATGGAATAATTTTGTACGGATTGTAAATAGAAAAAGTCAATAAACAATTTGTTAATTATACGTGTCGCGGAAGAGTATATAATGAATGAATATAATATTCCACTATGTGCTTCGTCATACTCACATGGTATTTTCGTGCAGCATATGTCATTCAGAATCTGAGGCGATTGAAGGTCACATGAAATAAAACTTCTGCTGATCAACAGGCATATTGCGATGTCGAGAGTAACATACACTATTACCTGTCTGTTGTGTAATCTCATTGATAGCGCTTGACTGATTTCTGGCTAGTACAGAGGAGTGAAATCTGATTTGTCTGGATAATATTCATAGGTTCTTAACAGGTAGCGGCGATTTATTCTGTATTCTCTCCCATGAGTTGCTTGAATTCTGTAAGAGTTATCGTAGTGTATGTTGATAATATTGGCTGGTTTCCAGAGTTTCTGAAACTGAAACCTCTTTAAACGCTTTAGCACGTGGGGTATGTATAGTTTCATCTTTTTGCATGTGGAAATGGTGAAACGCTATATTATTCTAAATTTATTTCGATTTCATCATTTGAGGTGGGCACTTACATCAGGATAACATAAAACTAGTTTTTAAAAATGTATGGCTCATATGAATATTCAGGAGCGCAACCGCGCATTTAGGCAAATTGCAGTTTACCTGCAAGTGTATTGGAGACTTTTCTAACGCAACACTTTTCAAACTTGAATATCTCACTTACAAGTAAAGATTTTCTTTTAAAATTGTCGATATGACCATTTGACTACATTCTTACGATTAAATCATTCATCCGTGACGATCGGACGCTTTAGCACGTGGGGTAGGTAGCCTGTAATTTGCCAAAATGCGCGATTGCGCTTCGGAATATTCATATGAGCCATACATTCTTTAAATTCATTTAAAGTTTTCCTGGTGTAAGAGCCCACCTAAAATGATGAAATTGAAATAAATTAAGAATAATATTGCGTTAGACCGTTTCCATATATGTATATCAGAACACGCCACATATGTGCAAAAAGATGAAACTATACATACCCCACGTGCTAAAGCGTACAATTGTCACGGATGAGTGATTATATCGTGAGCTTGCTCAGAATGTAGTTAAATGATTTCATTACAAATTTTAAATCAAAATCTTAACTCATAACTGAGATATTCAACTTTGAAAAGTTTTGCGTTAGAAAAGTGTATAGTGTACAGTTTGTTCTTATTCACAGTTGTCAATAACTAAAACGTTGAACATTAGTTCAACAATACTATACTATAGACAACGACCCAAAAGCAAAAATGTTTTCACTGCAACCCAATTCTACTTAATAATTGCTAAAACCGAATTTCAAAAACAACTAAATATCAAACGCACATTAGTTTTCTATACCGATGTCAGAGTCTTTTGTACACCATGTGAAATACTAGGGTAACAAGTAATGCATTAACACCAAAGAGCGGGTCAATATGTCTTTATGATTACCTCATTCGTGAGTAAAAATTCTTTCATTTCGTTTCATCGAATATCTTATTGTTTTTTTTACAATATTCATTTGGTATTAAAAAAAAAAATTGTAAAGGGAATTTCTATCATAAAATTCTGTTCGTATTGTAATTTATAATCGATATCCAAACGAACTATTCAGTAAATTATTTCTAATAATTTTATTTTATATTAACTGGTACTCATAATACAATTGTCGTACTATTTTCTATACTTTCAGAAAGTCTGAGACTGGGCCTGTTGTTATTCCTTAGTCTAAGTGATCTCTATAACACCCATAGCACGCTAAACAGTGCACACACATCTCGACATATGCGTTAAGACACACTCTCAATTAATTTGAATGGGTTGTATTTGTTTCAAACTTAAGATTTAAAAAGAGATAACTTAATGTTGAAAAATGAGTTAAGCTAAGGTAATGTGCAATAGCGAACAACTGCATTAACTTCAGCGCTTTGATTTTTTTTGTAGTTGGCAAAGATCAAATTTGTTTGACATGATTTGAGACTTTATAACAAACACTTTATCCTTTGTACTCAAAATTAATAAAATTTCGAAATGAAATGTTATCAAATTTTTTCTCACGATGAATTCGGGTATGTAACAGTATAAATAACTTTTGGTGACGGTAAGTTTAGAATTTTGAAATGTCGATCATCTTTATACCGTCGACATTTTGGCCACAGCATTACCAATGACTTGCTATTGAAAACATTGCCTTATTCTGTAATAATGTAAGGCAATGTTCGGTGGTTTGTTCTATTTTATAGATAAGACAGTAAAATATGTGTTAAACCTCAATTAGCTCTTAAGACGAACGCAAATCGCTCTTATGGCGAACATGAGTGTATGTACTAGCAGAGGCATACGTATGAGAATTAACCACATATTAATTCCAATTACAATGACTCGATCTAGAATCCCTTAGCGCACAAACAACAAGAATCACCTGATGTTGTATCTTTGTATTTGCGTACTTTTCTGTGCCATTGTTACATTGCTACAAATGGTTCCGTTGTTGTTCGAATAGACACTAGAAATGACTATCAGTGCTAATGACAAATATGTGTCCGATTTAAGAGCGAATGTGTCCGACTCATGGGCGAATTCAGTGGGTATTGTTAAAGCCCCAATTATTCTCAATAATCAACGAAAATTTCGTGCAATATTTCGTTAAATAAAGTTACATAATAAAAAATCAGTGTTCCTTGTAGCAAAAGCCAAAATCTCAACGCCAGATGTGGTCTGGTAACATGGCTGTTTGTAGATACAAAATGCTCGTTTTATTTGTTTGTGGCATAATAAATTCCTTTTTATTTTCCCGCGAAGATATCAATTTATACGACACACGAACACTAACATGGTACCATGTTAGTGTTCGTATGTCGTATGAATAGATATCAGTGCGGGGAATTAAAATCGAATTTATTGTGAAACGAAAAATTAAAAACAAGCATTTTGTATTTACAAACATCAATGTTTCCAGACCACATCTGGCGTTGAGATTTTGGTTTTTGCTATAAGGATGTCTGATTTTTTATTGGGTAACTTTATTAGACGAAATAGTGAACGAAATTTTCGTTGATTTTTTAGTATTAATGGGGATTTAATCAACAATGTTTCAATGAAAAATTAGCTGGGAACCAAATAGTTATAAAAAAAAGATCCTTAAAATATTATACTAAAAGCCTGCACCAGCTGAGTCCCGGCTTTGCTCGAAAAGCTTGTAATTATAGATTTTTATTTTTTTCAATGAAAGAGACTTTATTTACCTCGTCCGTAGGTATGTGCAGGTCGAGGCCATCCTGCTCCATACCGTACAAAAATTCTGTGTTAGTAGCACAAATATGGGTTAATATTTTCAACAGACATTTTCAAATCATTCCACAATAATTGATTGTATTATAATAAAATTATATGCACAAAATGCACAAATAACACATATCATTTTTAACAATCTTGTAGGTTTATAACGAAAAACATTTCTTTTATTATGTAATTATTGATCTGTACCGTTAACCCGTCCGAATTAAGGCCGAGTTACCTTAAGTAAAAGTTAAGTGTTCAAATATTTAAGAGTTAACCTTAAATTTCAGTCAAACACAGTTGCTGAACAGTAAGCGTAAAACGGAGCGATGGGAGGAAGTGTTCGTATTTGTTTATATTTTTCGTTGTATTTACTTGTCTTCTATGATATATATTACACATGTGTGTGTGTTGTTAAACGAATACATAACAGTCGATGCCATGTTTAATGACTTGTATTTCTTTCTCTGATATTGATGCATGTATTTATATCATGTAACAACAGTGAATAGTTCAATACACGTCTATGTATCGTTGTACTTGTCTCTGTATTTCTTTTTATAATTCAAGAAGTTCTAGCACCAAACTCAGTCGCGTAGAGGTTGTAAAAAGAGCCGGGCCATTCAGAGTTAGTTTATCAAAGAGAGATGACATATTGCTGAGGTATGCGCTGGATAAATTGACGGATGGCATGGACGACAAGACGGAGCTATTTATTGAATTTCAAGACAGAGAACCGATGACATGTATACCATCAGGGTGCCTGGAATCTGACATAAAGTCAAGAATGTATGTATGTTATGACTGCTGGGACAAGCCAACAATGAAAATCGAACATTTTTCGTTCTTCAGAAAAGCAGGACATTACATTAAAACAAAAGTAAGCAACCTATTTGGTTTGGTTCGTGGGTTGGCTTATAAATGTATGCAACCAGTCGCCGCCATATTGGCCATTAAATATCTCTAGACGTATACTATTTGTGGCCATAGTAAACGCTATATCGAACTCAAATGTGTACTATGACATCGTTGCATGGTTTGATGATTTGTATAATATATGACTATAACGGACAAGAAATAGTTCTAGATAAAATGTCTAAGATATTGAACCATTGTTATTTCGTTTGATTTGAAGTTTTTGTAAAAAAAGATGTTGTTTGTGTTACTAACATACTTTTATTATATTTGGTACACTTCAAAAATCTGAGGACATCTCCTCGAAAGGATCGATTCAAAGGAGTGGGGGTTTAAACCGGCTGAATGACGCATCACATCTCACACTTAGCCCAGACTAAATCACTAACACACTTGAATATAAATTAACCTCATAGTAATGTTATTCAAATTTCAAAAATAAAAACACAAAGAATTAAAAATCGATATAATTCCAATTGAATTAATCAATTGTTTAATATGCACCAGAGCAATATAATAGCTGCTTTCTAAAACACTGTGATTGTTTTGAATTTGTTTTGTTCAGTGCAACATTTTATTTTCTCCGTAGAATATTACATATATACGTAGAATATTACTTACATATATACACAGCTTTTCATATAGTATTATGAAATTCATATATTAAAATCTCATAAACAGATTATTTCATGTACAATTACTTGTTGAGTACATACATATACATGTCGTACATTCAGCAGACATCCATATATAATTCTGATTGCACTGTGAAATTAAACAAAAATAAATATTAACTTAATTCCGTCTTGTTTATAAGATTAAAGAAAGAAGCATCTTACAGTAAAAACCGCACATCATCGTTATGTACCTCGGGAAGAAATCGTAATGCAGGTTGTAAAAAGCCCCGATTACATAGTTTGGATGTATATGCAAATACTAAAATAACAGCATTCTATTATTTTTAATTTATCATTAGTATTGTATGTGTCAACAAGCAACATTGCTGACTCTACTAAAAGTTCCGCTACCAATCTGCTCGTGTTCATTGGAATTTAAGTGTTCATGTAAGAATAAAAAGACACAGTGTTGATACAACTATAATACTATAAAGTATTGCGGCATCGGTATTAAAGTAATGTTTATGATATTAGAACAAAACATATCAACCAAAGATGAACTATGCATGAAGAAATTACTATACATGAATACATACTTAAAATAATTTAAATAAGAAAGAACAACAGAAACATTTCATTTAATAAAATTAGTTGTGACCCTCGACAGGGAAATCCGCAAAGTATTGTGCAGATCTGTTCGGCACAGAAAACATTGTTTGGCTAATAAACAATCACGAGCAAATTATTCTGGCTTTTATACAAGGTAAATAAGAATGCTATATAAAATAATTATTATATTTGCATTAATGGTTGGCCTGGCTGACAGAGGATCGCCATATGATGTTACGTAACAAATAACAAACCTGCCTTACTGTGTCAGAGGTGATTTTCTATTTTTTTTTTTTAATATTGAATACTACAACAGTTTGAACAGTGCTGTGCGTATACAATAGAACGTATAACCGTAATTTTATTCAATGTTTCTATCGTGGCGACTATCTTGATAGCGGAAACCTAGCATTACAGTTCAATTTGTTTTCTCTTGTATTATACTTAGAGAAACATTTCAACTGTGATGGTTTTTAAAAGATAATTCCTGGTGCGGTTTTGAACGGTAAGATAGGCCATTGAAGCTATGTGTTCAAAGCTTTATTTAAACAAATGTACCTTAAATCTGTTAATAACATTCAGGCATTGTCAAAGTTTTGTTCATTGAGCAATTGGCAACTTTCCCAAACAATTTACTGCAAATCAGTGCAAATGATTGTTGATAAAATGAAAACATGAAAAACTATATTTTAATAAACTGCGCAGATAGGTGTTTTTGTGTTTAAAAAGGATCCAACACACGAAGAAGTCAGTTTACCCTTGTCACGCTAAAAATATAAAGCAGAAATGCAACGAGAAGAAAACATATACATAAACACTCAATTTAATATAATTTTCCCTTGTTTCTACTGTTTTTTAAACGTAAAATCAGTACTTGTTGCATACAAAAAATAACGATAGGTTATACAGGCTTTGTATTACGAATTGATTGTGTATTGCAAAAATACAAAAAGAAACGCTTATCTTTAAGTTTCTTTTCCAAGAAGACGCCTTGTTTTGTTGATAAAAACTAATTAGCTACATTTTTCTTGCCAGACGATGTATGCGTTTTCGTCTTCCATGCATTTCTCGCAGATGAATGCTTGTGTTTTTTTCTTTTCCGATGAGATGCGTTCAAAGAGTATTGCGTTCTAAGACCAGAAAGAAAGTGACGGCGCTGTGAATGTATATTCACATTATATATTCGTATACTTATTCATAAATGTCCATACAATGGCAACATTCTAATCAGACATTGTGAAAGTAGTGCCTATTTTTTCAAGAGTTCCTTTTCTCTTCGCTTTTTTGTGATTATTTCCTTCATCCTATGTGTGTCTGCAACATTTCGGTAAATTTCATTCGGGGACTGCGTTGGAAGATGAATGATTGGGGTGCGTTCATATAAGTACTGGGCTTTTGTCACTTCCGAAACTGTTTTTGAGGGCGCTTGTCTTTGGGCGAATTTTACTTACTCAGAAGTTGCGAGGCCATATATTTTTGACTGCATTTATTAAGAGAGGACATATTTTTCTTTAAATGATACCGGTATTACAAAATTTGATATATAGGAAATATAAGAAACATGCCTTGAAAGTTGGCAGTTTTATAATGGGACCATATGGGAAATGGAATGAGTGTAATACAACCTTAAGTGAGACTGAGCAGATAATGTGCAATTCCACTCAATAATTTTAATTTGGCGACGCTCCGCACTTAATACACCTGAAATTGTTTACTGACTTACCGACATCGTACGTGATTGCAATGTTACCTTTCTCTAAGCGGTGTGGTAGTTTAAAACCTTTCCGGTGATGAACGGGAATCAATCAATCTCCATGCAGAGTTGTCGTTCGTTGCTCTCACATACATCTCTGCGTTGGGCTCAGCGGCCATATTGGACAAGAATCTTGCCCATAATCTTATCAAAACCGAACAAACGCATTTAAAGTATATTTGATTGGATTTTTATGATCAGAGGCGTTAAATAATGAAATAGGTATTTTAAATTTACGATACATCGTGCAAAAACTTGGAAGTTTTAATGCAACTCTTTGGAACTATTTTATTGCCCATTTACGCAGATGAAATCATTCCGCGCACTTAACAAATGTAAACAAATGAACAAATTGAGTGACGTTAGGCATTGCTTCGACGGCAAACGTGTATTTACAGAGAGGAGACGGTCAGTTCTGTTGTATTTATCAAACAAATAAGGGGACCTTATTTTGCTAAATGTATAAGGGAAAAGAATTATGATTAGTACTTAGTAGTAGAAGGCTCTTGAACATTATTCATACGGACCAGTAGGTTTGTGTTAAAAATCAAAATATTTCAGCATGTAGACTTTATTATTATTACT